>CAKAEH010000108.1:0-11805 GCA_916381525.1 Cercopithifilaria johnstoni
TATATATATAGATAAATGAAAATCGCTCTATCATCTGTCAGGTAAAAATTCATTTTTTATCCTGAATTGCTTGATTTTATTCGCCAGTATACTGCAATGTTTTTTAATACATAGTCAACTCCAAACGAATACAAGAAATGATCAATTATGCAGACTTCTTAATTGATTAACTGGAAGATTATGAAATCATTTAAAATATATATATGGGGAAAAACTTTAAAATACCCTTTACAATTAGGATCTTCTGAGAAAACTATCATTAATGAAAAAATCGAGTTCCCTCTATTCCAATAAGTTACTCCAGTATTGTTCAATCTTCCTAGTATTCTTTGACCATTCTGATCTTTCATGAGCCCTCCTTGACGACTATCTAAACTTCGAAAATCGTCCACGACCAACCGGAACTTCAACCTTGATTTTATTATCGATCCGAAACGTCAATCGGCAAAGAGGTCACTATGCAAACCGGTAATCTCTTCCTTGAAATTATCACCTGTTTATTACGTTCTGTTTCGGAGCAGTTCGTGAAAATCTGCCTCATTTGGTTGTAAAAACAAAGGTGCATACTAACTACGCAAATCATTTCTCAACTACGTGAGTCATTTGTCAAGTTTTAATCTTATCAAACTTAATTTCAAATTTCAAACTCAGACTACCAAAAAAAAAAAATCAAACTAACCACGGCTGAAATAATTCTCCAATTCTTTTTCTTGTTGAAATTTAATTTAAAACTTACAGTTTAAAAAACATAGCATCTTTGCAAGAATTGATTGCACTACAATATGCCTAATTTTTTCTGCAATTTTCCTCTTAAGTAGCTAAATAATTATGTTTAAGTAATCAAAAAATAAATTGCTCAGGTATTTAACCGATCAAACATTTTTCAAGTATTCAAGTAACTAAGTACTACAATAGCCATATAACGAAACATTGAAGCGTTCAAGCGCTGAAATACCAAGTAATCCATTGTTCAAGTAACCAAGTGCCCAATTATCCAAGCAATGGCAAGCAAGTTAAAAACTCCCGTCGCATGACTGTAAATGAATCCTTTTTTCCAGCTCTATCACTCTCTAACCCTCAAAATAAAATACTATTTTTTTATCATCATTTCTCTGTCTCGCATGCTATTGAGATTTGAATTATTTTCGAATCTCTCCAAATACTCGATTTCTCTCATATATCATTGCAGCCTTTATCAAAACTGACTTCTTTTCTATGCAACATTTTCTCCCAAAAGGGGATTATTTGTCTCATTTCTGTGATTCTTCCGAATCATCCGGACGAAATAGTTTACGGAATTAGGTCATCTAATTATGCTCTTTAAATATAGCAGATGTGCATGCAGTTCGACTCAATGGTTGGGAAGTTATCAGAAATTGTATTGAACCAAAAAGTTTCCGTCTCTATTATTCGAAAATTAAAAGCTTTCAGAAATAAAATTCAGATGTGTCAATTTTTTTGTTTCATTGAGTTATTACTTAATAAATAAACCTTTGTTACTGATGTCTTTCTTTGTAATTAAGCAATGTAATTAATTTCGTTTCAGGCTATGTTCCGCAGAACAAGTGATATTTTCCGAAAAACCGTACAGGTTGGTTTCTGTTTTCTTTTTCTACTATCTATCGTTGGTGCATTTTGACTCATTAAATATATCGATTTTTCAGTTTTGTAAATCGGTCGGTATGATTTGTGTTAGGGAGATTGGGGACCTGTTCAAGTTAGAATAGCTTGCTACAATAGCGGCATATATTGTGTTCTTGGATTGAATAGTGGTCCCAGAAGGGATATGGGGAGTTTAAAGTGTGTTCCAGCCTCTCTAAATTATAATAAAGTTTGGAGTATTAGGCATTGTCCCCGTAGTCATTTATTCCAAAAAACTGTGTTACTTCTCATTTTTTTCAGAATTTACATTCTCGAAAACATGCTTGCTCTGGAGGGGCAATGTTGGCTGCAGCAGCTGTAGCTCTCAGTGACGATGAACTTAAGAAACAACCTTCATGGCATGTTTCAATTCTCAGAAATGATATTTGATGCTTAACAGTTGATTTGTATAGATTTCGAAATCCCATGCCACTGTATCTACTTCAGCTGTTTTATTCTTCCCAGACTGAAATTTGCTTCTGTGCAAACTTTGAGTTCACATATTAACAGTGTATCAGTTGAAGACTCTTGTTACATTAACCGTATCAGTTGAATGACTCTTGTTATTTAAGGAGTAAGCGGAGTACATTTATATGAGTTACTTTTCTCTGTTAATAAGTCTATATATCAGTTATTGAATATATCACTGCCATCATTACTAGAAAGTAGATTAATACTTTTTCATTTTCGGAAGTTTTGGTTCAAGCATCGAGTAGTGCAATGTAGCGAATATCCAACAGTTTTTTGTTGTTTGTTATATCAGCATTTTTATATGCAGGTATCAAACAGCTGTGCGTAAGCTGTCATTTGCAATAAAATATACCAATCGAAAAGGCTATTTAGATGATGTAATACTGCTGGAGAATCTTCGTGAAAGGCTTTTGCCGTAAGTTGTATTTTATATTTCTGTTTGTTTCATTATGACATCCATGTTTTAGATGAACCATCAGCTTATCAGATTTTTGAAGGGGATAAATCACGCCGTAAAAAACGTGATTGGGATACAGCACTTCTAAGGAAACTTTGCACTACATCGGTATCATTTTATCTTAAGACAAAGGGGTTTCTTTCCTAAAATTTCTTGTAAGCTCTTTCCATATCTTACATTTCTTGACTTTCTATTCAGTTTAGATTTGGGTGATTGTGATACGTATTAATCTTTTTATTTCAGATATTCGGACTCAACGAATACGGACATCCTGTGGCGGTATGCTCGAGTATTACTCGAAATTGCCTTATGGACTTCAAGTGCCGACAAGAATCGAATGACAACATTCCTCGAGGTTTCTTTTTATCGGAGTCTCTTTTTGTTTTTTATTTTTAAATATTTTCTGGATAATATTCGGAGTGCTAAATTAGTCATTGAATGCAGCGAACATAGTAATTTTTAGGCTGAGAAAATTGGTAAAAAGGCGCTTGACAATGAAAGTTCACAGAGTCAAAATGCTAACGCACACAAATGGCAAGTTGGAATTATGTAATGAATTTGAACATATTTATTCTTGAGAAGGGTTTATCCATTTTTTTGGGCTCTTCAACCCATTCGATTAAATTAATTTATGGATTTTCATCCTTTTCAGTGACCGAATAATCATTAAATGTAGCATCTAATTTGAGACTGTCTTTTTCAAAAGTCGGTTTTTTCTCATAGATTTATTAATATTTTTGCCGTTCTCGATGATGATCATGAATAAAGTATAAAAGATGATGTAAAATAGATTTCTTAGCATCTTCAGGTACGGAATAACTTTGGTAAAACTAATGGATTTCCGCTCGGATAAGAAAATTGATGAAGCACGAAAACACCTGGAGAAAGCGGTTGAATTAGACCCAAAGGATGTGAGATCGTGGCAGTATCTTGGTTTGTTTTTCTTTTATTTTATATGTCCCTATCTTGCTGAACTGCCAAACTACATACTAAACCTAATTAGGTTAACTGTTTGTTATACTGTTAAATTATAATTTTGTTACTCGATTAACTATGTTGTAGAAGTAGGAGGTTGAGATTTTTAATCCCAGATTTTACTAATAATAATGTAGTTAGCTGTATAATTGCAAAACTGCCAGCAATCAGTGGTTCTCGCCACTGTTGGAACTTTGTTCTGTGAATAAAATAATATATTATGGAAAAAGTTTTCAGTAGAATAAGTGGAATTAGAACGTCCGATTCCTAGATAGCTTTATAATTTTTATTAAAGTGAAAAAATTAGTAATATAGAAATGTCTTTTCAATATTTCCTGAGGTGACTTTTATTTGAAGTTTTCTTACAGATTTACGATGTAAATATAGATTTATGATCCAACCATCGTAAATCTGTATTTACTGCATGAAATAATGTCTATTTAGAACTTTTGATAACTCTGATGAAGTATGATTCAGCTGAAATTATATCTTGTTTGCAAATGGCATTTGTTTTTTTCTCTTGACGATTTTCCAAGCAATTAAGAATAAGTTACGGAATTGATGCCCCACCGATTCGCTGTCATTTAACAGCTGATTTAATTGCATTGTTTGTCCATTATCCTATCTTCACAGTTCGCTTTTGTCAGTGTAAAATATGTAGGAAGAGTGCTATTAGTGAATATATAAAATTGAGTCTAAAATAGGGGGATGGATTACTCGATTACTTTTATGCGAAAATTTTAATAGTTATTTACTGATATTAAAAAATACATCTCGTTGCAATTGAAAATTGGAGAAAAATTGATGAAATAACAATATACTGAAATAAGATTAGTATTTGTTTTCATAATTAGGCTAACTTAGCTATTGGAGTGTTTATATAACCAGCAAACTGTAAAACAAAACTTGTCTAACGCAAGAAGTCATCTATACATCATTTGTAGGCACTTGATAGCAAAAAATTTGTATACTCTTTAAAAGTTTAGAAATTTAGTTTATAAATATAAAATAGTTTATAAAAGTATACAATTTTTCGAAGCAATTTCTTAACTGAAATTTTCTTCTTTTTCAAAAAAAAATGCAGCATGTTAAAGAAATCTTGAATGTATCATCTGCAAAAACAAACTGGAGGCATTTCAGGCATTGTGCAATATATGCAGAAAGATTACAAGAGTGCATTGGAAAGCCATCAAAAAGCCGAATCACTGGAGGCATGAGCATTTTTTAAAAAATTCGGTTGATTAGTCCTAATTGTTTAAAATTTTCTCATTTTGATTTTTATAAAGTGACCACTGGGTATGAGAGTTATTATACTGTAGATTTACCGAAATTTGGAATCTTATTGGCTATTTACTGTGAGTATTGTTGGTTGGTTATTTAAGGAGGAAAGGGGTCGGGATTCTTTGTTGATATCCTTGCTGGTTTCATAGAAAAAAGACGCTCAAGTACCGTGGAATACCATGTCCACCGAATGTGATATGAAACTTAGTATTTCTTTTTGTGATTTCATGTAAGGCTAAAATGCGTTCGTTATTTTTGCTTTTTTAATCTATCCATAAAAAATATTGTAGCATAAAATAATTGTGTGGATGAGCGAAACCTTATTAATTAAATTCCAAGCATAGGCGTTGTTTTCAGCCTGGTTTCTCAAATGAAAACACATTGTGGCTTGGGAAGGCAGAACTTGCATTAGGACGAAAAAAAGATGCATGCGAAAGTTTCAAGAAAGCGAAAACTCTAACTCCCCGTTACAGGAATGAATATAAGGTTTTTCTTTGATATTATTAAGATATTCACGAAGTTGCACTAGCTTGAATTATAAATGGAAAAATGGAGATGGAGATAAAGCTTCTTTAAGCAAATTTTTTGAGGTTATGTGATGTATGAAAATATAAAATTAAATTTTACGTAATTTTTCAAAATGAGGGAATCGCGAACATTTATTAGGAGTAAGTTGTGCGGTTATGTAGGTAAGAGCAAAGTAAAGATGGATATGGTAAATTTTTGGGAGTACTTGAAACTTTAATAACGCTAACAAACATTTCCGTTTTTCCCTTTTGTGGTAGTGTCGGATGATTAATTTATTATCAGAATTTTAGGCTGGAATGCAAGCTCGTGAATTCTTGTTGAAAAAGTGCGGAATGCATATGGAAGATGTCCCAGATTCGGCTTGTCCATACTAATCTTCATTTCAAGAAATTCATTTATTTTTTGTAGTCGAAAGATAAATTCTTGTATACATAATTTGCTTGTCATTCAAACTTTGTGAATAGCAATTATCAGTAAAAGTTAAGCGAATAAGCGGGAATACTTGATGTGTCCTTCGATTCAGGATTCTGTGTCAACAGTATAAATTTTCATTCCTTATTCTTGCTTATTTTCATTTTTGGTAATTTCAGTCAAGAAATTCGAATTTCTTTCTTTTCCAAATTCAGGTTTGAATAATTTAAATTCTCAACATTATAGACTAGGTTACAATTTGTACAGTTTATGTTTGTTAGCTTTGGCTTTAACTAACAACTACGAAATATCTCTCTCTGGTAACTTCGAAATCTCAGCCATCAAGCTACTGTAAGTTATAGCTAGTGTTTGCTGTAAACCCCTTCAGAATCTGTTTGCTGTAAACCCCTTCAGAATCATTTTATGTTTAGATGGTGACAAGATTATGGAAATATCCATTAATCAAGACATGTATTGCTGGCGCGGCAGGATACTTGGCAGTTGGTGTGGTAGATTCAGTTGATTCGTGCCCAATTCTAGATGATAATGAGAAATGGTATTCTTTGGTTAGATCTCTTAGTACTTTATATTGCTACTATATTTTCCCTTTAATTTTTTTATCTCTTTAATTTTTTTAAGTGTTTTCATGCTTAGGAGGAAATATCGGTCTGATTTCTATGAATTTTATTTTAAATTTGCGGATGTTGTTGGTAAGCGTCATTACATCGAAGAGGAGTATCGACAAAACATTCCAAGTGGATCCTATCTAAGGTGGAAATTTAGCAACCAGAATTTACTTTAAATGTCTCATATTGTTTCAGCCATCACGGATTACGAATTGAACAAAACTTCATTTCGGTATATTACAAAAATGCCATATTAGAACTTATCATAACATTATTCGTCAAACGGTGACCTTACCACTGATAAGCTTTGTTTAAGAGATTTGAAATTATTAAATAAATAGAGATTGAACGTCTTTTTTCTTGAATTTCTATGAAGTTTTATATTCAATTGTATTTTTGCTTTCATTTTAGATGTGCTATTGATTCGTTAGAGAAGGCTGATCAAATTATTAGGCTTGACAATGATAATCGGTTACGAAGAAAAGTTTTGCGCAAGGTATTTTTCTTTCTCTATGCCTTCAAGTTTTTGAGAATTTTATTTAAAATGCTGAAACAAAGTAATTGAAATCTAGCGATATGATTTTCTGAATTTATTCATATTCCTTCAAAATATTACGCTATCCGGCTACAATAACACAAATTGTCTTATCAAGTAGAGATATTGACATTTCACGGAGCATCTTAAATCCGAATAAATTGGGGAAATGTCGCTAACTGCTGTAATAGTTCTGCATCATCTTGTTATGATTTTTATACGTTTGCAAAAATATAAAATAATTCATCTCTTCATAATTTAAAAAAAAGTCTAAATTTTGTAAATAAAGGCTCATCGCTACGCAATCAAAGCAGCCACTGTTGAGGAAGATGAGGATTTAAGAGCCGAAACTCATAAATGGTAATACATTTTATTTTTTTCTGTTATTGAGATATGTGTCATATAATGTTAATTAGAAAATTTTCAGTTCTCATAAATTTTACTAGTCTCCAATCTTTCAGATTTTGTATTTATAAACTGTCCGAAATTTTAGGTATGGTCTTATCATGTTGAAAAGATCGAAATATGGAAACAAAAGAAAGCGATTATTGAAGGCAATCAATGAACTTGAAAAAGCATTGATTACTGATATCACAGATCCGCAAATTTGGTATTATTTAGGTAAAGTTTGACTTTGCAAATTTGGTATTATTTAAGTAAAAAACTTTGAATTTGGTATTATTCAGGTAAAGATTGAGGTGAAGTTTTATTTAGGCAAAATCTAGCTCCTTTTCACATCGATCTTACAATTTTTGCATGGAAAACTACCTTTCTGAAATCAAAAATCTTTTTGTTATTACGATGAATCCCATGAATAATCAGTGAATATCCTGTTATAGTTAATCATAATTCACATTTCAGTATTCTTCCTTGATCATTCTAGAGTATCGAAACATTTTTAGTTAAAATATTAGGTAGGGCAAATTTTTAATGGGTGAATTACTATTGAAAAACTGGAAACACAATTAAGAAAGAATTCCTTAAATCTTATTTACATCAGGAATTTTTAAATTGGAGAGTTATGAAAATTTATTTAATTGACGATTTTTATTTGGCTTAATTTTCATTTTAGTTTTTAGCTGAAAAATTTATAAAGTTCAAACTCAATACCTTTCGAATATCATGTCATTTGAAGCACATTCAATTTCAATTTATAATTAAAATTTGCAATATATTGTTTCGAGATACATTTTTAGGCGTTGCAAAATATGAGCTTGGTGAATACCAGCAAGCTATTGATTGTCATTTGCGGGCAAAGAAATTAAAAGTTAGTTGATTTCTTGTATATTTGCAAACATATTTCTTTGATACTTTTGAAAAGGAATTCCAAATCGCTGATGTGAAAATGCAGATTTTCATAAGAGTTCAAGAAGTGATTCCGTCTAGAACAGCGAATAGTATATATTTTGGACTTGGAATTTTTCAATGGATGTTATGTTGCAGTAAAGTGATATTTCGAACTAAATGATATCATTCTTCATTATGTGAATGTACCACGTTCCACAGATAGATATATAAAACGGTTTGTTCCGTTGTACCAAACTGCAGGATTATATGAGAACTACCGGAGTTTGAAAATCACAGTACTTACTGTTATGGATGGAACTACTCTTTACATTTTATGTCAAATCTTTCATGATTTAAAAACAAATTTGTAGCAAAGCGATTGTCCTCAAAATCAGTATCATCTTGGATTAGCGCAAAAGCAATTAAACACTCCAAAATCTCGGTTGGATGCATGTAATGCTTTCAAAGAAGTTTTAGCAAAACATTGTGATTCGATCGCTGATACCGTGGTAAACCTTAAACTTGTTGTCTGTTTATTTCGTTCCTTAATGAAGTATTTCTTTGCATACTTCTTTATGTTCATTTCTTGCAGTTTCTGTCGTTTTTCAAATTTCGCTCTTATTTATTCTTATGCTACTCACAAATCTATTTGAAAATCCAATGCAGTGCATTTTTTTTGAGGAAATATAATCTGGTTGCACGTAATGTTTAAGTCTCTATAATGCAACTGCGAATTTTTTAGTTCTATTTATTTTGGTTAACTTAGATACTCTTAATCGGCTGCCTGTATGAATTTTGATTTTTATGTATTTAAGAAAATCTTTCATTACAAAATAACTAAAAAATTTGTGATTATTAATACAAAATTTGTGATTATTAATAAATTAACGCGAGTTTGTTCCTCTGTAGTTGCATGTATCATTAACTTATTGATGTTTTATGCAAGTTATCATCGCAATCTATCGTCGCAGTCAAATCGCAATCTATATGATAATTTCAGGTACGGCGCGCAGCAGTCAGAGAATTTCGTGAATGTGAGGAAAATTTATGATACAATTTTTTTTTTGAAGAATTTGGTCAAAGGAAAAGTAACAGTAAATTTGACTCATAGAATCGTGAAACATGCCGTTTTTTGCATTGCGCATGTAAATGCTGCTTAGCTATTTATACGATCCGAAAACTATACGATACAAAAAACGGTTTTTTTTCCTCTGAAGTACACTAATACTGCTCTGAATTGATTACTTTTTAAAAATTTTCTTTGATAAATTGAGGAGGTTTTTTTCCAATGTATCAGTTGAATGATTTCGTTTCAAAATGTAATTTTTTAAAATTTCTTTCATGCTCTATTGGATTAATTTAAATAGATGATATGGTTTCATTATTCTCAACTCATCTTCATATCGTAGAAGGAGGAAATGGCTAGATGAATGCAAGATAATGAAATAATTGCTAAATAATAAAGAATGAGGGAAATGATCTAATATCATTAATACTTTTCATCAAATTTTCTTGCGATATCGAGTCTTTTAATTTATTGGGCGCTTTGATGACGTATTTTCACGACGCTCTTTCCTTTCCATCATTTTTGCTGACAACGTTTACCTCACTGTTCTCCAACTTATCATTGTATACATTTAAGTCTGTTGGAGCATTTCACTGTTCCTCATTTCAGTATCCTTCGAAGTGTTTTATTGAAATGTAAGTGAAATAAAATGCTTGAGAAAATTTTCCCAACAAGTCATTTTACTGCTTCCAAATTGTTTGTACTGGATATTCAAGACTGGAAATTTAAAACAAAGTTGACACTTCAAATTTAAAAAATCAAAGAAATCTAAAAAACTTTTTGTCTATTTAAAGACACATTCTCTTGCTTAAAAAAGGTGACCGGAGGACCAACCATATGAATACACACAGCTGAATATTGGCAAGTCTATAAGAATTTTGAAACGAAATTGCTCAAAATTTCCTTATCTAACCATCACTAACACCTAATAATTAATATCCGAAATATTGCAAATATATTAATTAAACTTATTAAGATTATATAAAAAAGAAAAATATGTAAATTTAATTGCAAAACGGAATGTTTTACATTTTTTGAAATTGAATAATATAAAAATTTCCCTCTTTCATTGTATTTATTAATTCTTTAAATGCTATATTAATTGGTATGAAATATAGAATCAATCATTGTTTTATAACCGAAACATATTGTATGGGTTAATAATTTCCGATATTATTGATGACTGTCATTACTGCTCTCAAATATTTTGCACTACTAATCGTCGTCATTATACCATTGTGTAATAGTTTTGTCGATATACGCCATCGTTTTGAACTTCCTCAAATACCGACTGATTTAAAGAATCAAATTTTGACTGAATGTAAACCAACATTTGTCAAATTTTTCCACGCACACAGCGAAGATAAGGTTAAACTTTTGCATTAGTAATAATTAAAAAGAAAGAAAAAATTTTTTTTAATTGAAAAGTAATAATTAAACAAACAGTAATCAATGATAATTTGTGCTTTTTTTCTTTATCAAATATATTTGATATGAAATTTTAATTTATAGTTTTTTCTTTTGTTTTATATAACACTGAATAATGACAGTTTGCGATATTTAAATTATCCACAATAATTTAAATATCGCAAACTGTCATTTTGTGGAAGTAAAATATTTTCTAAATTGATACTAATTGATTTGTTGGATTTTTATCAAGTTATTTTTTTCTGTTTTTGCTAATTGCACCTAATTAGTAATATTTTTGTTGTAATGCTAACAGATGAAAGATTTCATTGGCAATTTTTATCTATCGCTTCTCATAACTTTGCCTAATCATATAAGTAAATAAGTGAATTTCATATTATACTTTTAGACATAAATATATTATGATATCATTATTATACAATTTTAAGAAAAAAGATAATGAAGTAATTTACAATTGTTGTAATTTCTAATGATTGATACAATTAGATGTAATTTATACAGATAACACCGCAGACGACAACGATGAAAACGAAAACAATAACAATAACGCCAATAAATGCATCAGCCGTAGAAAATGGAACAGAAGCGATATCAGAGGTGGAAGGAATATCATCGGAATCAGATGGTCAACAATGTCCAATTGCAATAAGTAATTGTATTTTAACAAAAACAAGTCCATTTATGGAACATTGTAAAGTGAATTGTTCAACTATTGCGGGAAAATCAACAAATGATTTTCATTGTTGGAATGATAATTGTTTCATTCGCGCCACGCGCATTTGTGAGGAAAAATTTTGGCGTACGGTAAGTGCAAAAAATAGGAAAAAGAAAAAGAAGCGAATGCATTGTATGCTAGAAATTAAGCATTGTTATAAATTAGCATGTTTAAAATGTCTTGGACGAGAATGTAGTATGAATTGTTATGGTGGTGGTATACAGTATACTCATTTGACAAAACCAAGCTGGAAAGGTTATGAAGAATATAAGAAATTTTTCCCTGAAGTAGAAGATATTATTCATAAATTCGTTTTTGTTCCCGAAAAGATTAATATTGTTGAAGATTATGATGAATAGAACTATGATAAATTACATATATATA
>CAKAEH010000109.1:0-11713 GCA_916381525.1 Cercopithifilaria johnstoni
TTTGATCCCAGCTGAAACGTTCTGAAATCGATGCAGAATTTCACCAAGCAGCAAACCACCTTTAAGTCGAGCTTTTTCAAAAGTATTATATTTCGAAATTTGCCTCATACGACTAAATTCCTTAATTTATTTTATTGTATACCTAAAATTTTAATTCTTTAAGATACAGTAATTTCTTCTTTCAATTTTAATAGTATTGATTTTTCATTAATTAGGTACAACGATATAATCGATTTACTTAAATAATGAAAAATCAATACTTAAAGAAAACTAATAATATATTCAATCATGTAAATTACTCGGAGAGAAAAAAACTGCTACGATTAGAATATATTAGGCCTAAAAGAATATATTCTTTCTTTAAATTTAAAAATGAAATTTAATTTACGCTGCCTCTTATGATGAATGAATTAATGTGAATATTTAATCACTTATTTAATAATATATATTTCATTCATTTCAATTGAATAATTGTGTAATCCGTCTCTTCGTGTGTGTGTGTGTGTGTGTGTGTGTTTGTATCTGTGTGTATATACATGTCTGTCTGTGTGTGTGCAAGGGTGTACATGAATAATAAATATATTGGAAATTGGTGAAAATTGAATAAAAAGATGATATTGATGATTGAAGCTCTTTTAAAATGCTTTTAAATTTTGAGTAATTTACATATTCTTCCTTCATAAATGGGTTGGTTCATTGCGCAGTTGTCCAGAAATATTCATTGCGCAGTTGTCCAGAAATGTTCATTGCGCAGTTGTCCAGAAATATTCCTCCAAATTCTCTCCTTTAATCTCTCTCTCTCTCTCTTTATCGCTTATTCAATTTCGATCATTTTCCTTTTTTTTTGATATTTTAAAGATTGTAAAACACTCTATGATTATTCCATTCAATTTTCAAGTCAAACAATATATCACAATATCATTTTTAATGTTTGAATAAATTAAATGGGACAATTTCGGATCGATCATTTATTCAATAATAAAGAGTGCAAATTCGGAGGAATTTACAATAGGCACATTTACTGTGTGATAAACGGATCAGTAAAAAGCGGGAATGAGAAAGAATAGTGAATGAGTATGATGGAGACGGAGAGATGAAAGAGGAGGATTAGTTTTGGTGTAAATTTTATTCAATTTTAATATTCTTGAAATTTCAGTTCAACTATTATCAACAAATCGGAATCGACCACTAGTTATGATAATGTTTAAATGTTGCTACTATCAACGCCTTTCTCACTACTACTACTATTACTATTATTATAGTTATTAATAGTAATCGGTTATGATAATGTTTAAATGTTGCTACTATCAACACCTTTCTCACTACTACTACTATTACTATTATTATAGTTATTAGAAGTAATTAATAGTTTCCATAAAAGTTTTCATCTTTTTCATTTCGAAAAACTTCAATAACTTCTCATTTCAAGCGATATCGCTGATAATTGTGGTAGAGCGGAGAGGAAGAGAGAGAGAGAGAGAGAGAGAGAGAGAGAGAAAGGTTTTAAAAAATTTCAGATTACCATCTAAATTTAAAACGTTGTTTTCTGTTATGGAACTCTTCCGTTGAAAGAAAAACGAAAGGATAAAAAACGAAATAAAGATGGGTTTGGGTGACGGATATTCTGATCTGATCTTTCTCTTTTATCATTGATAAGATGCCTTTATGTTTATTAAGAAACACACATATACAAACATACACATACACTCATACATACAACATATACATCACATACACATATACACACCATACAAATACATACATACACACACACACACACACACATACACACATGCAAGATTTTTCTAATCTCTTCACCGTCTAGACTGTTCCGTTTTTTTCAACTCAATCCGTTTTTCTCGATGATCTTTGATAATTTCTTCTCAGTTTTAACCTCTTCTTCTTTATTATCAAAATTCCGGTCATTCTAAAATTCTTTTTTTTTCTAACGTAAAAAGTAAATTTATGAATGATAAGTTATTGATAAGAATGATAAGTTATGCAATCGTATCTTTTCTTCGTTTTCTACAAAATTCATAATATATTATAGCTTTAACAAAATTCAATAAAATATTGAGCTCATATATTGCCACCCATCAGATTTTTTGCCAACTACTGTTAAAGGAAAAAGGGAGAAAGAGAGAGAGAGAGAGAGAGAGATGTAAGTTTTGCAGACTTCTTTTTTCCTTCCACCTCTACTAAAAAATTGATTTGAGGCGAGAAATGATATATTTTATAGATAGTTTAAATAACAGTAAAAGTTATGAGATATATTTTAACGTCATTTTTCTTATTTCTTTTCACTATTTTATTGCAATAATCATAAACGTAATATATATTATAATTATACGGAAAGGACGTTCTCAAACGTGATCAAAATATACGTCAATATTGTTGTATCTGATGATTTACACGTTAGAAATGTTTTATTACTTAATGTATGCTATTGGTCATAATGTATATGTGTGCGTGTATATGTGCGTGATTTTACGTGATCGCAGTTTTTAGATGAAAGGAAAAAATTTCATTAAAAAAATGTCTCCGAAAAGTTTTAAAATTTCTGCCAACAATTTAAAAATGTTTTCTTTGATTTATACAAATTTGAATTTACGCATTTATTTTAAAGAAATTTTGTTCCATAATACAATTTCAGGATTCACTAATTTTATATATAAAAATTCGAAATATATTATCACATCTGTTATCAATTTCTTATCAGGATTTTTCTTTTCAAAACATTTTCTCGGTATGTGTGAAGGAAGAGTTGTTGTTAGAATATGATTGTCGTTATTGCTTTACAATCTATCAATGATAATAATTACAACAGTGTCCTAGTTTTAGTGACATTGATAATAGCGAGATTATGAGAGTTATTCGTACTGATAATAAAGATAATGAATGGGTGGTACTGACATTTATAGCAGTGACAATGATAATGAATGTACAAATTTTCACAGTGAATAATGGTGACGGCAATTAACAGTGATAGACAACGATGACAACAGTGATAGCACAGCATTGATGCAATGAAGAATAAGTACATAACAAGATGATGATACTAGCGAGATGACAATAGCGCCAGGGAAAGGAGGGCAATGGTATATCTAAATAATAGATGTCTGTAAGATTGTGAACAGTCTAGAATGAAAAGCAACATCATCGTTGTAATTGCTGACGGAAGTAAGCGAGAACCTTAGGCCAAGATGGACGAGAAACTTGTACTAATATCAGGTCCGTTGCATGATAGAGAAATGGTACAACGGTTAAATCGATCCAATTGTCATCGTGCATTCCGCCCCACCTCGGTATTTCCTCTTTGACTACTAACGACATATATATTTATCACATATCATATCACATTAATCATCACTTCTCAACACTGTTTGTCCACGGCAGTGTCCACGTCCACTCTTGCGCCTCACCCTCTCCGCTCTTCCCTGTCCTATTCGATCCATTCTGATATCCCTGCTAAGTTCAACAGTTTGGCATCGATACGATCCATTGAAATGATTGTCCGTTCTTTTTTTCCAAACTTTTTTATTTTCTCTAATTTCCGTTCAACGGGCGCAATTTATCATTTTCTGCTCGACGGGCTCAAAATAAAAAGGCGGAAATTTGAGACAGTTATAATGATTTATTGATTGAAGCATAGGCAGACAAACGAATGGTAAGATATTATTATCATTCGTGAAAAGGAGAAGAGATAAATGAAAGGGAGAGAAAGGGAAAAAGAAAGAGAGAAGGGGTACTGAGGACTTCAGCCAGTTAATGTCTAACAAAAACAGCGCTTTAAAAGGTCAATCGATAATTGATATATTCCATTATCGGTATTCCTGTAACATAAATACTCAGGTGTTATTCTTCGAGATATCACAGAAGAATTATCTATTTTTATCAATTAATAATCCAACGATGATTCATGCAAATTTGCGGCAAACAAGAAATAAAAGCCAACAATTCGTTCAGCATCATTTATGATGTTCCTCTTGGGTATTTCCCCCATCTCGAATGAAATTGGAAGAAAATCGAGATCAAGAAGAGAGAGAGAGAGGGAGAGGGAAAAAGGGAGAGAATGGAATGCATACGATATGATTTCATTCTCTTTCAAACCCAAAACCAATGTACTCTTGATAAATGTTTATCGTTGTATTGCTGTTGAAGAAAGAACGAAGTTATGTTAAAATGAAAAGAGGAAGAGAAAGAGAGAGAGAGAGAGAAGAGAGATTGGAACAAAAATGATGGAATAGGGATTGAAAATTGCACACTGTCAAGAAATGAAATGCCTTAGTAGAGTAGAATGCGAGATGTTTTCCTAGATCTCCTAGTACTGATCGCGGGAAGAAAGAGAGAAGCGGGGGAGAATGAAGGAAAGAAAAGAAATGAACGGAGCAGTTAGGAGAGGGTGGAGAATTTCGGTTGGAATGGCAAAAACCTATTAGTTTCGATAACAGAACCAGATGTGTACCACACACCATTCAACATTCTTCAACGTTACTATCGTCACCACTTTTCACTCTTTCTCTTTTTCTTTTTCTTTCTTTTTTTTTGGAGACAATTTCATTGCTTTCATTATATTATATGCCCTTTGATATATTTAATTTTGCACATCATTTACTTATTATCATCACCTCTTATCACTTTATCACTAGCAAATTGTTGAAAGTGAGAGTTGATGATAACAGTTATATGGGTCATTCAAACTGATCTAGCATTTTTCATATGGGCATTCGAAAAGGTCATTATATTTATTATATGCAGCGACATTTATACTATGCAAACTATATTTCCTTTTTTTCATTTCTCTCGTTCTTCTCTATCACTTTGATAAAAGTTCATTTTGTTTCCTTCATGTTGTCAATATCAGTAGTATATCATGTTGTTGCTACAGTGCTTATCATTTGATGAGCTGATAAGGCAAGCGGATATTTAAACTTTAACACCTATGAGAATATCAGAAATGAAAAAAGATGATACCGAATGATTTAATTAGTGAAGTTTATTTACATAATAATCCTTAGCGGAGGAGTATGATGTATGATACATAGAAGTCATTGGGAAACGGGTTCATTCCATCATGACATTATTTGTCGGCTAGACTGAGGAGAATGTTACGGGAGAGGAAGAGGAGAAATGAGAGCTGCGGGGAGTGCTTTCAATGGTTGAGAGAGCGGGGATGAATGATGATAGCAGGGAGATTTGATAGAATCTAGAGAATGCGGACTGTTTTTTGGATGAGAAATGAAATTTCGTGATTTGTTTTATTTTTTGTTCTTTTCTTGTTTGCTGAGATTTTATTTTTTTGAATTTGTCTTGTGAAGTAAATTTAGAAGTAATTCGTTTGTTAATTACCAGTAAAGTAATATTTTTGCATTTTGATCCATTTCCATTTGTTATCATACTGTCATAGTTTGAAATGAAATAGCCGAAGATCGGATATCTTCAAGGCGGTTACCTTCATGTTTTTATATCAATCAACCTGAATATTTAATTATTGTTGAGATTTCTTTGAAAGTAACATAATTAAATTGATAGATAAAGAACCGAGATTTCTTGATTTTCCTCATTGAAACTAATTCCATTTACTCTCAAACAATCTTACGAAATATATCCGGAAGATGATTATAAGTTTCAGTTAATTCAATTTAAAAAAAGGAGCAGGAAATTTTCCTCATAATCAATATAGTCCAATATCAATTAATTGTTAATACAAATGTTATTTGAACATCTAATGGATGAAAATAATAATGTAGTTTGGTGAATGAAAGTTAAAACATACAGATATAATGATGATATGGTACTATTTGCGAAAAAAGAAAGTTTTCATTTAACTTTTATTATCAATGATTATCAATCAGTGAATGGAATGAAGCAAAGGGATGAATAGATCGGTTAATATCAATGATTATTATTGAAAGAAAGGAATGAATGGGTCAGTTAATGGTAGAATGATAATATGATAACAGATAGAAAGTGATGATATATTGTAAGGCTTTTGATGTGATCATATTTATATTTAAACTCCAAAGCTATCGTAATTTGTTCGCATTCTTGGAATTGTTTGACGTCGCCTTTTGCAAATGTCGTTGTATACATTTATTGAATGGCGCAAAATGATAATGGTGAAGTGGTAGGAGGAGAGGAGGTAGACAGGAGGACATGTCATGTCATCACCGCATGGGTGGCATGTTATCATCGTCTATAGTTTATCATCATATTAAGAGGAATAAATAATGATGATAGGCTTTGGTATAGAATTGTTAAACTAACTCGAAAATACACTTTTCTTACCTGAACTTTTCTTTTACATCATTTATCATTTATAATAGGGAAAAAAGAGATGTTTTTCTTTTGCTACCTTTTATTAAAAGGTATATTTGACATAAGAATATAGCCATTTTTCACTTTTTTCTTCTTTCAGATATCCTTTCTTTCTTTTTTCGAATATATTTCTACTTTACATTATTTTTTAAAATGTAGAAAGGATGGATATAGGAGATATTTTAGAACTGGAAAATCCTAGTTATCTTAATATATCGGTACATAACGCAAAACAGCTGATAGATGATTTCTGAAATATTATTCTGTCATCATTTCATGTCTTCCGACATAAAATTTATTCCTATATATGAATCATCATCTATCAGCTTAATGTAATTAATTAATGAAGTAGGTTGATTTCAGTCAGTGGGATTTCATCTAAAATCTTCATTTATCACTTTTTGTTTAAAGTTGATTTTTCTTACGATAATATTTTTTTGTCAAACATTAACTTTTAAGTGAGAACTGTCAAGTTATCGTTTTATCTTTTCTATAGCTCTAATAACAGTTATCACCACTAATTAACATAATCAGTAATATCACTATTGTTGATTATTTTTATCGTTATAACTTTCCTCTCACTATAATATAATACATGCATATCTTTTTTTGCGCGGATAAGAAAGATGATTACACTGAATTTTAGTAATGTATCGTGCAGCTGCATTTTTCCAATTGCATATACATGGGGCAGAGAGAAACATGCAGGCGCAATGACTTAATTTCTTAAGCGCAAAAACTCTTTTTATTCATTCCAGTCGAAATCTCATTCTCCCTGGCCACCTTTCTCCCTATTTGATATTGAATTATCTGATTTATCATCGTTATTTATTATAATAAATGAACCTATCTTAGTTTACTTTCTCTATCTCACCTTAATAAATAAATCTAACTAAATGAAATCAAGTAATAATAAGTAAACTTAATAGAATAATTTAAATTTATACAAGCCTGCTTCTTAATTTTACGATTATAGTAAATGTAGTCAATTATTTCTATTACTCTATCTATATTTAAATGAAGTAAAATTGATAAATTCATGAAATCATCGTCTACTATTATTATTATTAATCAATGTTATCAACCATTTCCACTCCTCCTTATTATACTACACACTATCATGAATCATCTAACTGCCAACAGCATTTTCATTCATTTATAAATAGCAAAGATTGGTTCGAATTTTTTAATCGAAGATCGTGTCTGCTGCAAACAATTTACATTACAAACAAAAGATAGATAGATAGATACATATTTGTAGGGATGAATTAGCATAGCACAATGTCTATCTATCTATCTATCTATCTATCTCTGAGTTAAAAGAGGAAAAATAGGAAGGGAATGTAGCAGATGCCATCTCTCTCTCTCTCTCTCTCTATCTCTCTGACATTACCGCTATTCATCTCTTCTATCACTTCACTCTTCACTGTTCATTTTTTTTCAACTTTTTATCATTATTGTTGATCCTTTTGATTGTTCTATACTCTTCACTTACTTCTCTTCGAGAGAGAAAGAAAGAAAGGGAGAGAGAAGAAAAGTATGTTTCATTTATTACATTTAACATAAAGAAAAGCGTTGTTGATTTGTATGGTATCACTCAAATATATCCCCGTTCCATCCGGGAATTCATATTAACTACTCATCTTTTCCCCCAATATCATATGAGAAAGATAGTTATTCCTAAAGTGGGAAAATCCTTCCATTGTTAATATATTAAAAGGCGCTATTGTCCATTTCTGTAGCGTTATTGTCCTTTATGGTAGAAATAGTGGTGGTTAAACAAAGAAAAGCTTATACCAACAATTTGATCTTCTATCTTTAACAATATCATACAACGAACTATTCACTTTCCCATAATCATATCCATTATCGATTATGATGGAAAATGAAAAAAATGGTCAGTCTTCTTAATTCATTCAGCGTTATTTCGGTTTTTCAGCAATATAGTAGTAAAGTTCATCCTTTTAGCTGATATATTGGGAGAGTGATAAGTGATTATCCGTAATTAATCATAATTGATAGTAAAAGATAGCAAATTTTCGTGAGAATGATTCATTAGGATATAATTATCAGCCATTTATTGTAGCTAATATTCAGCGATTTACTATAACTGATATTTGTTCATCATTGGTGAATAATAATTCAGGTATTCCCTTATTTATGTTGTAATTGATGTTAGGGAAAAAGGTTAAAAGTGAGGATTTGTTACTAAAGTAGAAGTAATTAACATACAGTGAAGAAGACGTAGGACAAATGAAACTGTTACACTTTACACTTTGAAATTTCACTGTATTATTGAACAATTTTCATTTCACTATCAGAAAGATATGTAATCAATTGAACTTAAACTTTTCTAATTAGAGAGGAAATTAATTTTATCATTAGGACTTTTCTAATTAGAAAGGAAATTAATTTTATCATTAGGATTAATTTATCATTGCAATAAATTGAATTAGACAATTTTTCAATCAGATTTTCATAGAGCAGCTAATAATGTTTGTCATTTTCTGCAATTGTTTAGAAAGATATATTGAAGTTGATATCACTTTGAGCAGAGAATTCCTTCTCTTTCTCTTTCTCCCTCTACCTCTCTCTCTCCCTCTCTGTTTAATTGTTACAAGTATTCCAGCGAGAGAAAGAATTGGAAAGACAGGGAGGATAGAAAAAAGAAAAGGAAACAGTTCGAACGATGTGAGAATTTGAAGTTTAATATGATAAAAGCTGTTACTGAAAAAGAGAGAGAGAGAGAGAGATAAAAGCGGAAGTTTGTTGGTAATACCATGAAAACCATTTATTTCGTTATAGGAAAAGGTTTAGGAATGATTGATTGATTGATTGATTGATTAATTAATTAATTAAATGAATAAGAAAATATCAATGTTGCCGGAAATTATAGGAAATGATGATAATCGGAGGATCCGATTGGTTGAAAAAGTCAGGTTAAGGATTATCTTATAATTTATAACGTAAAGTAGGCAGGTTAAAAGCTTTGGGAATCTTAATTTTATATTTGAATTGTTTGTTGGAGAAGTTTTGCTTATATATTTACATATATGATTAACAAATAATAAATTTCTATGAAAGATTTCTTCAATCCGAGAAATCTCAGTATAATCAAAAGTGATCCTTTAAAGGAGTTTCTTAGAATATTTACATATACTTTTGCCTTCTTTAAATATTCGCTTATCTGTTGACAATTTTTTTTAGGTTCGGTTAATTACAAATAAATTTTATCTTTGGAAGAAAAGATGAAATAAGCGTTTATTATATTACGTAGGCATGTGAATAATATGTACGTACGTACACGTGGTGATAATTGTTGCAATCTGTATTTACAGTACACTGGGCAACGGCTGCAGCGATAACAACAGTTATAACAGGACGAACAACAGCAATAGCAGCAGTAGTAGCAGTAGTGGTAGTAGCAACAGAAGTAACAATACCGAAAACAATAAACAGTAACGGATAGCATTTTGGGGCAAGTGGACTCCAAAGGCATCATTGTCGTAAATGTGTTACGGATGCTTACTGTTGTAAATACAATCATTGTTTAAGTATCACTAAATATTCCTTCTTCTATTTTAACAATAATAATATTAGTAATAATATTAATACAACAATCAGCAGCTTCGCAAACTTCACAACTCCATATACATGGGGTAAGTTATTGTTAACATTTCGTCTTACTTTATTATTATTTCTATATCTTTTAACTTTTAACTTCCTTGAAACAAAATGATTCATTTATCAAAAGTGCTAAATTAATTGTAAAGCGGTTCCAATAAACAATTTTGACTGAAATTTCACTGCTTTAGATGTATTGTATACATATATATTTCGGAGAGAAGTATTTTTATTGGAAAATTAATGAATTTAAAGGAATTTCAAATTATCATTTAAGCAAATTTTTTGCTGTTTCTGGATGATTTCGTTCTCTTAATTGTCATAATATCTTTCTATTGTTTTGATTATTTCTTGAATTGTGCAAAATTCGATGATGAACAATTTCAGGTCGGCAGGGATATCATCAGCTGTACTTGGACATACGCCTTCTCCATATCGATCGAGTGCTCATATGAATGCATATACGGGACAAAATTTCACTCGACCTCAACATTTTCACGGATCTTTTGTAAATTTATCCATAATACTTCTTTTCGGAACATTAATTTAACTTGTTAATGCTAAACATAAATCGATAACCAAACAAGGCAACCATTTATGAATGATCTTAATTTACATCACCCATTAAAAGGTACTATTATGTAGTGATTGTTTTAAATGAAGCGTTAAAAATCGCTTGATTATCGCGATTAGGTGTAAGGGGAAGAATAAAAATATTGGAAAATTTATGAAATTGAATCGCTAGTTTAGTGAAAGCTCAAAAAAAGCATTTTGCTTAGACTGCAAGTTACATATTTTTTTTCTTTTTGTTGCAGCAACAAAATATGTGCAATGGGTACGGAAGCGCAAATGATGGAACACAATCACGCAACGGTTTAGGGAGTTCAAGTATAAGTACTCGTAGGAACAGTACTGGTTCACCAGTTCCATCATTAAGCTTGGTTAGTTAAAAGAAAATATTTGAATGATGGAAGGGAGCTTTTCGGACGATAAGTGGTTGTAAAAATAATTTGGCAAAAAATCTAAAGAGAGGTATAGTAAGAGACAAGTAAAGAGAAATGAAATTTACGAAATTAATTGAACAATTTGTTTTGAAAGAAGGGGGATGATTTTTAGAAATCAGGTATTATATTTTTGCGCTTAGATAATTCATATCCATTTAGACTAATGTTTACATTCGTGGACTTGATCAAAATACAACCGATGAAGATCTGAGAGATATGTGCGCAAAATTTGGCCGAATAGCATCAACCAAAGCAATTATGGTAAAATTTTGGTTGATATAATCTTCAATTATTTATTTTCAAAATATACAATACTTGTGCGTAGGATAATTAGGGAATCTGTACTTTTCTTCCAATGTTGGTTGTTTGAGAATTGTACGAAAAACTGGTATATTTCACCAATATTTCACTAATTTTAATTTAGATTGTTGAAAAATTCGAAATCGAAAAAAAAAATTCGAGATCATGATAATGACTTCCAACAATTGATTTAGATTGTTGGAATTCGAAAAATTATTAAAGCTCTTGTTGCAGGATAAAACAACTGGTCAATGTAAACGCTACGGATTTGTTGATTTCGAAGAAGCGGCTGATGCGATGCGTGCTGTTGAAGGTTTGAATCAAGAAGGGAAGGTACGAGCGCAAATGGCTAAGGTAATTGTTGGTTGCAATCGATTGCTTTTTTGGAATATATAATTTGAATAAGCAGCAAAAACTTTTCAATTGAAACAGAAATTTTCAGATTTTGTATATATCTTTCAGATATA
>CAKAEH010000110.1:0-11670 GCA_916381525.1 Cercopithifilaria johnstoni
TCAAAGAATTTTCTATTCGGATTTGCACCAAACAAAGCTACACGAATTTGGGGTACAATCTGCAATAACTTTTTCTCATATGTACAATCCGTTGCAGTCGTCAAACAAAGTAAACCAATTTGAGTCTGATATATATATATATCTATCACTTGATATGATAAGATTCATCTGTCCTGCATGTAATACATAACTTTAAACATATCAAAAATTTCGGTCATATTATACCATCAAATTTCTCTCTTTCAACCTAACTATTAACTAAACCAATTTATTTATCTTTAGTAATATCGGGGAATGAACGATTAATATTATCATTGTTATTGATAAGATTACAATTTAGAGAATATTATAGTTATCATAATTTACATAGATTTATCAACTTTTTATTTTGTCTAAATAGTTCCATTACATGAATTAGATTATCTTAAGGTGCAATCTTATTATCATTTAAAATAACAAATTTTATTAGTACCACTGCTACACCAATATAGTTATCATCAATTATGATATCTTACAATTTTTGTTATCATTCTAGCATTTTGTTTCTTCTGATATACTAATTATCATGTTAGGTTAATTTCACAAGTAAAATCCTATCATAGTTTTAGCATTATTAAATTAATCTAACTTTAACAGAATAAATTCAAACAAAAAATTTTAATTTAAAAAATTCTAAACTTTTACATGTTATTAGAATAAAACAATATAATCAATAATTTTAGTTAATTAAATATTTTATATTATATTATTATTGGTATTAGAATCAAATATTATATTACAATCAATAACATATCTCTTATTAGAATTAATAATATAATATAAAATATTTAATTAATATTAGAATCAATATACTATTAATTTCTATTAGAATGAATAAAGAAATAATATGAATAATAGTTATAATTATTTTGCCATCGAATTCAATTAAATGTTATTAACGTTAAATTTAATTCTTAATCATACACACATATCATTGTCCCATAAAATATCTTTTCAATAATTTTATTCACTTCTTCATTTATAGAAAGTTTTAATTACATTGAAATTACGAATTGTAATAAAGTTTTATTGAAATAGTAAACGTACATTTTAATTGTTCTTTTACTATTGTATTTAATATAATTGAAATTTCCTTTTTATCTTTTTCATTATTATCCTTCTCACTTCAATGACATATTATTATGCAACTTTTTAGTTTAACAAAATTTATTATATTTAAATTAAAATTTATACAAATCCATACATGCACACATAGACACACACAGAGGGAGAGAGGGAGAGAGGGAGAGAGAAATAAATATATACATAGAAATATGATAATATAAAAGAAAGCTTCTAAAATTTTCATTTATAGTTATTATTTCATTTGATATAATTTATTTTATCATATATATATATATATTATAATAATAATAATAATTCAATTTATATAATTTTTTTTTGTGCAGCTTATAAAAAATTAAAGAAAAAGAAGAATTTTTGGTGTCAATTATTTTCAAATTTACTTTAAATTATTATTCGTTTAATTAGCTAACAAATTTTAGCGATAAATATTCAGCATATCATATCATATTATATCATATAATATGCATTCATATAAATGATAATTTATGCAAATAGATATTCATTTGATATAGTTGCAAATTGATAGATTAAAAAATTTAAGTTTCTAAATCCACCATAAAAATGGAAGATAGTTGAAAGGTGATGAATTAATTGGTATCCAAAGAAAATATAAATACTCCTTCTATGCCAATAAATAACATTAATATGAAATTATATATAGAAATGAAATAAGGCCTGATTAATTTCCATTATAAATTTATTCATTCTTAGCCTAAATGGGGCATAAAATAAGTGCCAATATATCGTTTATAATGTAAAATATATTTTTCTCAATGTTTAGATATTTATATTTCAGTTCTTACCTAAAAATTTAAAATAAATATAATCATACTGTTTTTTGATGAATACTTTGTATGGCTTTTCGAATCCTTCAAATTGTTCCAAATCTTCACGTAAAAAGAGTAAGTGACGTGGAATACGTAATCGATAGAGACAAATTAATAAAAATTGTGATATCCAATCCTATTAATTTATATTTTAATTAATTCTTTTTGTTTTTTTTTCTAATGTTTTTAAATAAAAAATATTTCACAAACTATTTCATAATGGGAAAGGAAGAAAACTGTAAGAATTGTTTAGTAAAATTTGATTGAAAGAATTTTAAAGTAAAAATAATGCATACTTCATCATCGATATAATGCTCGAATTCACTATATGATATATTTGCTTTTGCAAGTATTTGACGCGTTGTTCGAGCAGTTTTTCCATAACGGCAACCGGATAGATCAAAGCAATCCGGTATTATTTTATTTATTATTCTGAAAATATCATTTTATTTGATAAACTATTAAAATGTGTTCTGTCCCGTATCTGAGCAGTGCAAAGTATATATAAAAACAAATGTGTTATAATAATTGCAAGTAATTGACTTTACTCTATCGTATGCGAATGGTTTGTGTACGGTAATTGATTCTAATTAACTATACACGAATGATTACATTGACTTTGTTTTATTTTATGTAAATGATTGAATGCAGATAATTGTATGCTAAAATTAACTTTATTGTATATAAACAATTACATAATGTAATTAATTTTATTTTTCTGTATATGAATAATTGTACGATGATTTGGTTGATTCAGTTATATGTGAAATGATTATTCAATGCGACTAACTTCGATTGAATTTATTCAATATTCCTGAATGATCTAATTGATCGTTTCGAAAGTTCATATGATGATTATTTCATTAAATTATGCGTAATTATATATATATCAATTTAAAGAGTTGTTACTTGCGTAAATGTGTTCCATAGCGTAATGAATAGATAAAATCATCGCTATCAATAAATAGTTCTCGACAAGTTACCTAAAAAAATTTTAGGAATTCAAAAATTCAACAGTTTTTCAAATTAATTACGACATCATTAATAATACTTCAAGCCATCGTTGTGATTCATTCATTGCCATATCCAAGAAAAATGCTAATTCATTGTTATCACAATATTCTTTCATTGTTATTGTCGTATATTCTTCACTACAACTATTATTATATAATTAACTTTCAAAATTAATCAATTTGTTGTGCTTTGTTTTTGTAAAATATCTGGCAGTTATTCGATAATGTTTGGAATTTTTTTATTTTAATATCACATATTTGTTTTATTAATAAATATTATTGAAGCTAATAAAAATTAATTGCTATATTCTTCAACTAAAATTCTTTGCCCTCACATATTATCTAATTTATTCAGTAATTATGTTTATCTTATTTTTATAACAAAAAATTATAATATTGAAAGTATCGTTTCGTTAATTATTAATGAAAATAATTTTGTGCAATTTTCATCTGTCACAAATGGAATAAATTTATAAACAATAAAATATCTTTTAAACAAATATTAATTTCACTCCGATATCTTCAAAGGAAAACGAAGAAATGATAGAGAAAATAATAAATATAATAAAAGAAAGTAAACAAAATTCATTTATACAATTTTTCGAATTAAAATAAAATTTATTGTGAAAGAAAAAATTGTAAGAGAATAAAAATTAATTAATAATTAATAATTATTATTATGCTAATAGCTTTGTTAGATGAATTTATTAAATAAGTAAAAAAATATTGACACCAAACTGATTAAGCTCTTCTTATATTTTCTGATTAACTTACTTTCTGATATATTTTCTTTTTAAAAGTTACGAAATATAAAATTGTAAATTCTCATTAATGGAAAAAACTGAGACTTAAAAAACTGAAATAATTAATTTTTTGAAGTAATAATTAATAGAAATTCATTGTTTTTATATTAAACAATTTGTCCTAATAGATCGTTTTCATTATTTACAACAAATATGTTAAATGGCAAAATTATTTATAATTTGTAGCAATAAATCTGTTAATGTATTTTGAGTAAATAATAAACAGATGAACGTAAGTAAATAATATGCAATCAATATTTATCATAATTTAACATAGTTACATAAGTTTGCCATATAATCAAATTGCTATTAAATTTGAATATATTAATGAATTGCAAATTAAGTAATTATAAACTTACTTACAACAAAATTGATTTGCAACTACAAATTTGGCATTTCAAAAACTTACATACCTTATCTTTTATAAGAATTAATCCTTTTCTGATGGGAATAATACTTTGTTGTATTGCGCTTAATGGATGAAAATAAGTAAGTGATATAAAATTAAATGAATTTGCAAAATAAAAATGTATAAGTAAAAAGGTTGGAAATAAAAGATTACTACTAATTAGTGAAAGATATTGGGAAAAAATAATCATTTATTATTATAAAATATAATATATTGGTAATTGAAATAATTAATACTAAAATTAATGATATGAGAAATGAGAAGATAAGAATTGAATGGAATGCTGGTATTAATACAAAAATTGATCGTAATTTAAATATGAAATGGAAAAAGGTAAAAATTACTATCTGTGAAGATTGAAAGTGAATGGAATGGAATGGAAACCATCTGAAAGGAAAAATGTCCATCGTTTATTTGTGGTACAAAAGTGGAACCGAAAAGGTCAACAATTTTTAGTCAAAAATGAAAACTGTCAAAGTGGAAACAAAGAGTGTAACTTTAATATTACTTAAGTTACTTTGATATTAATTACAATACGTTTGTAAGTTAAACATTAGTAGTAATGATAACGTAGTGATTAGACATAGTTAGTGGAATTAAAAGAGTAAAGAAGAAAATTTCATTAATGATTACTTGAAATAATCAATTGACTTCAAATATTTAATAACATTTATATGTGAATATAAAATTTGTGAAAAGATTCAATGAAAGGAATAACAAAAATTAGGTCATACAACGAAATGCAACGATAATATTATTTTTGTAGTATATCTGATAATATAATGAATATCAGTGATATCACTTATTTCAATGGATAATAAGAAAGAATGGAATTTCATTTGCATTTCCATTTTTTTGTTAATTAAAAATAATTTTTAGAAGAATCATTTTTTTGTTTTTTGAAATTAAAAACAAAAAGATTTGAAATTTGATATTTAATGCAAAATCTGATCGAAGTGAATTTGATCAAAAAAATCAATCTGATTGAAACTGTTCAAATTGATTGAGAAAATGGAAAGAAAAAGAAGGAGAAGAAAATTTTGATTAAAATAATCAAAATTATCAGATTGATTTGAAGAAAAATTAATGCATAGATTACAATTCGAATGGATCATCGAAAGATTGATGAAAAGTATGAGCGGAAAATTGAAAGAATTAAAATGAAAAGAAAATTGTGATAAAAATTGATGAAAACTGGAAGCAAAAAATAGTTGAAAAATTCAGGTAATATAAAAAAGGAAATTTGAAAGAATAAATTTTTTATAAAATTCAGGAACAGAAAAAAATAAAAGCATTAATTATATTCATTAAGGAAACCTCAAACTTTTTATAATGTAAAAGCCTAATTTTTATTGTTTTTATTTTGCCCGTTTTTAGGAATAATATTTGCATAATAATTTATCGACAAAAATATTCGTTGAAAAAATAATTATTTTATTTTTAATAGTTATAATTAATCGAATAACAAAAGTGTCATCAACCCATTTTCTATGTTTTCAATAATATTTGAAATAATAAATAAAAATGAAATAGGATAAATGAAAAAATAAAAGAAATCAAAATGATAGTAATTATTTTAAATTATTTATTTAAATTATCATATCAATCTTTATTATTTTAATTCCTTCAATTCCAAAAATTTATCACATTTAAATAATTTTAAATAATTATTAATTTTCATTATCACTAATGTTTTGTTTTTTTCCCATTGTTTTTATAAATTTAGAAAAATATATGTCAATTAAATCGTTTCAAATCATTGCGGGGAGATAAGAATTTCTTTAAACATTTAAATTTAATGATAAATTATTTGATGAGTGACATTATAATAGCGAAATTTGACAAGCGGTGATATAAAGAAATAAGAAAGGAAAAAATCGAATCACAAAAATTTGTGAATAAAATTTCTACGATGGCCTTCAGGTTGTATTAATGTGTCAGCAACGAAGAAAGGATTGACTAATCGTTTTTTTTAAAGATTTGCCGAAAATTGGATTATTTGCTTTTATTGTTGAAGTTTCATTTTTTTTAAAGAATGTTTATTTATATTCAAAAAGAAAAGACAAAAAACAATTTATTAAAATGGCTGTCAAAAGAAATTCTTTTGTAATATATATATATATACTACAAAATATATAATTAATTGAAATGCTTTATAAAAAGTATTAATAAAAATTTTGAAATAAAAAAATAATAAAATTTTCTGATAAATAAAAATCGAATAGTTATTTGTTGCCTGAATTTCTTGTTATAGTTATTTGAAAAATTAAAGAAATAACGAAAGTAAATTAGTTTTGTTTTACAGTATCATCCATTTGATTACTGTAAAAATTGCAAATCTTTAAATTAGCCTAAATTTAATTCAATAATTTCAGCAATTACTTTTTGTTAAAAGAATTAAAATTTATTGCCAAATATTAAATTTTAATTTTTTAAAACGAATAATTTACCTTCGGAATATTATTAATTGCCGTTCATTTAATCTTCAAGTATTATTACAATAATTATAAATTTAAATCATTTACAGAGAAGAAAGAAATTCAATGAATTCTTTTATTTCAAAAATGTAAAATTTAATATTTAATAAAAGAATGAAAAATAATAGAATAATATGGTGAATGAATGTAATTATTAATTAGTAAAAATTATATTTAAAAAGATAAATTTCAAAATAATTTTTTGAATGAAATTACCAATTAAAAGATATATTTAAAAAGATAATCAATTTTCAAAAAAAAAAAGAGGAATAATTTCCAAATGGAAAAACAAAAGGTATGAAATAAGTAAGCATTAAAAAATGACACAAATAATAATTTAATAATTAGGAAATCACATATAATAATATAATCTCAACTATTGTGCATTTCAATACTCATTACAACAATTATTATCAATATCATTTTGATTTTCATCATAAATCATGATTTCTTCTTTTCGTTTACACGATGTTTTATTATGAAGAAAATTTGAAATGAATGAATTCTATAAAAATTTATATATTCGATAAATTATTAGATAATCATTTCTTATTAAATATTCAATACTGTCAGAAATATTTTTATTGAAATTATAATTTTTATAAAATCTCTTTTTATAAATTAATTTTTATAAATTATTTCTAATAAGTTTTATAAGTTATTTTAAATATATCTAAAAAGTTTCGAAAATTTTCTTTAAAATATTATTAACAGAATTATTATCTATTTTATATGAAATAAAATAAGCTTTTTGTTTGTTTGTTTGTTTAATCGATTTTAAATGATATAATGCTATCTTCTAATTACTAATTAAGTTTTCATAATTAAAAATATAAACAAATAATTAATAAGAAGCTAATATTATTCATTACATATATGGTAATACCGAAAATTGTTTTGATGAAATCCTTTTAAGAAAATGAAATTAGCCAATAGATTGAACACATTTTCAATCAATTATAGCCAAGAGGACATTGAACTGTTTACATAATGGACTACAATTCATTGCTAAATTAAGCCATTATTAATGCGATATTCGAAATATTCAAGGTTCAACACTTTATCCTAATCTATTATTTATAAATGAATAAACAGGTTACCTGTTTGTCTGTGTTGTGTATGTGTGTGTGTATGTATCATTCAATAAATCCAAAGGGTAATAATGAACAGGTAAAGTTTATAAATAGATGGAAATAACCCATTTATGAAAATAAAAACATTTCGTTAAAAAAAAGAATTAATAAATCAAATTTGAAATACAAATTAATCATTCAATTATTGCATATAATTAATTAATAATTGAAATTAAATATAAATTTGGCATTCAAATATGAATTATTTACAAATGTATTGATTAAATATTGACAATTTGTGATCTAATAATTATTTTTATCGCAAATGAAAAAAAAAATCATTAAAATAATGAATTTAATCTTTCTATAAAGTATTAGTTAACTTAGATAATTTTATAATTATTCTTAGTAATTATCATTATTAACATAATTACTAATTATTATTATTTATTAGTACAATTATTAATTATAATAATTATTAATCTAAAATTAGGATGACCGATATTACCGTATTTTTTATTTTACATTAATTACGATATTATTTATTTGTTCTATTTTAAATCAAAAATAATAATTAAAAGTAAGAAAAAGATATGAATGAGAATGAATTTTACTTCCAAATTATATATAATTAGAATAATTAATATTTTTAAATTCTTATAATTTAATACAATAAATTGTTGATTACACAAATATTGGATGGAAAGCATTGAAATAAAATTCATCATTGTTTTCTTCTTTTTATTTATAAAAGAAAATAAAAGCAAAAACGATTGCTTATCAGTTTATCACTTTCTTTTTCTGCATATTTTATCAATCCTATAAGTTTAATAATTCGTATTTCAATGAATCAATTATGATTAGCATATTTAAATGACCTACTGATAAAAATTAATTTGCAAAGATGTGAAAATATCTATGGAAATGTAGAATTTACTGAAAAATTATTTAACCAAGTAGGCTTTCACGTCTAAACCAAAAAAATAGTATTGAAATTATCAGAATTTTGATAATTTTTAATAAATAATTGAAATGAATGTAAAAAATAATAAGTGGCAAATTTCGAAATCATATAGATGAAGAAATTGTTGGGAATCAAATGCAATTAATATGAATTTGATTATTATATATTAAACATGAAATAGCCAAATTCTTAAAATGCTTAAAATAATAATTTTAATAATTCATTATTATTATTACAATTATTGTTATCTATTATTATTATTATTACCGTTATCACTATGTTATTATATTATAATACTGCTATTATACCAATTGTTTTTGAGCGCTACGGTTTTAGTCTTTAAATTTCAAATAACTTCTAATATTAACAGTATCGAATCTTTATTCGTATTCAAATATTTTGCAATTTAATGACACTCCTAAAGTGTGACTGTAATATATGGAGATTTGGTTGTAAGGAAAATGAAGTAATGAATTGGAATGATTTATCAAACGAAGAATTGAAAGAGTTTAGTAGGGATGAACTCTCGAAGATAGTAGAAGCGGTGTGATTTGTTGTGCAAAGTGAAGAAGTTGATATAATTGCATTATGAATGCAATTGGCAACAGTATCGAGGTGGAGTTGAAACTGAGCTTGAGAATGTGAGGATGAATTGGTCAATTGGTCAGTGAGGTTAAAGGTAATTGCGAGGAGTTAAAGAGTGTGAGATGATTAATCATTTGCTATGCAAATATTCATATCTTTGGATTTAAATGCTTAGATATTATATGTTTGATGTGCAACACCACAAACAGTTCACTCGCATAACACTAGATTTGTTTCAGATTCACGCCAACCTACTAGGAATTCAGACCATATTGCAAAGCATAAAGGTCATGATGTAGAGATTCAGAGATTCAGATGCTCAATATTTGCTGAACAATTCATGTAATAGCAATACCCGATCGGATTTGTTTCATATTCCAGTCATGTTATAGAGTGTTAATGATCATATTTTGCTGGAGCATATAAAAGTCATAATGTGTAAATCATGACCAGGTCATCGTATAAGGCACGTTTAGATTACGGTTGTGTGAGTTCGAAATTATGTTGCAAAGTTAGCATGAAGAAATTTTAGTTAAATACAAAACAGACGAACATTAGGCGTTATTAAACTTTTACTTCCAGTAATGAACTTTATGATAAAATACTAAGTTTTCAAAAATGTAGACGATATTTAAGGAAAGAAAAAGAATGCTCTTTTAATTATTCAAATTTACGTTTTTGCCCTTTAACCTTTAATTTTATAACAATAAAAATTTGTAAGAATTGTTGTACATAATGAAAATGGTATTTGAATAAAAATAATTATGAAAAAGTGATGAAAACGTTTAACTTATGTAATGTTAATTAATGAGAAATAATAAATTTAAATGAGTGTGATAAATTTCAAATATCGGGAGAAAATGGTTGAGATTATTTTTAAGTTAATTATATTTCTTTCTTTTTGATGTCTATAATCTTTTAAAGATGCTACTACCAGTCTCTCTGTAATATTACATTGTATCTTAATACTCAAAATTCCATTTCAACTATGTTGAAAACATCTATTTAGATTATACATATTCAAAATTGAATAAATATATTTCAGTAAAATATTTGCGATACTTTTGTTCAAGTAATTTTGAATAAATAACTTATTTAGATTATTTAATTTCAAGTTTAAACGATAATCTAAAAATTTTAGCAAATTCGTAAATTGTTATAAGAAAAATTGCTGGAATTATCTTTTAGCCATTCCTTCTATTAATTGCTTATAATTTTTGTTAATAATCCATCTCCCTTAGAAACAAAACTTTAATAAATTTGCTCAATTTATTTCTAAACAAGGGTTATTAACTGTCGTCAGATAATTTAAAACTATAAGTGTCACACAGTAAGGTTGTCATGGAATTGCAAAGATAGGATTTGTTTTTCGTTGTGATGCTATTATCAAACTTAATTAGTTTAATTCAAACTACAAAGATTTTTGTCTAATATAAATTTTTAATTGGATTTTCAATAATATGAAATTTACACAGTCATTTCTAATAATACTTACGGACATATAAAATATTTAAGACTTCTAATGTGAAAGCAAAAATTGGTGAAGGCAATAGATTGGAAAAGAATAATTACTACAAGCGATATTTTAGTATTTAAATAAACAAAAGAAAGAAATGAAATTTTTATTGTTAGTATTGTTTTCGACTTAAATATCATAGTAATTCATTAGTGCTAAATCAATTTCTTTCTTCCAAAATTCTATGCTTTTTCTTAATTTATTTGATTCAGAAAAATGCAATAAACGTAAACAAAAATAAATCACAAATCATAAATATCGATAAATTAGTGATAAATTATATTAGCTAATTAAATTATCAATTAATATCAAATTTTTATCAAAAATTTATAAGCAATTTTTGCAGTTAAAGTTTTCAAAACGATTTATTTTAAATTCAAAAAGTAAACAAATAACTTTTAGTATGATAAAGTAATTATGAGGTTAAATGATGCCGATTTTGATGAAGCGAACGTTTTCCTTTGTTTATACCATATTCTCATTTTATATTTTGCTATTGTCTTATTACCACTTCCAATTTAGTATTTCATAACCATTTCTTACTTCACGTTTAATCAATATATATTTTGCGTTTTAATATCATTTCCAATTCCATTTCACATTAGCATTTCCTATTTCGCCTTTCACAACCATTTCCTATTTTATATTCCATTGTCATTTCCTTTTTTACATTTCATTACCACTTCCTATTTTGTGTTTCATTGATATTTTCTGTTCTGTGTTTTATTACCATTTCATATTTGTATTTCATTGTCACTTCATATTTGTAGTTGTATTCAGAAAAAATATTATAATGGGTAAGGATTGATTAAAGTTTTTAGCTGCCACATAGAGTCTGAAATTTACACCACTTCTTAGCAATTCTATAAGCGGTTGGT
>CAKAEH010000111.1:0-150480 GCA_916381525.1 Cercopithifilaria johnstoni
ATGCATATATAAGGTGTATATATGCATATACACCTTATCTTACCTTACCTTAAATTATAAATATAATTAGTTATGAGAGATATTGTAAAGAATGAAATGAAAATGATATTCAAAAAATATCCTAAAAATCATTCATCTTATATTATCCCTTAAAATTACGCATATTAAATTGAATATTTTGTAGAATTAAAAATGAAAGAAATTTTTGCTTTTCTTTAACAGAAATTTGTTTGCAATTAAATTTCTTTGTCTTTTTAAATTAAAAATAATACAAAAAAAATCACATTCAATTGATTTTGATTTTAGTGAATCTTTTGTATTCTTTTACCAATAAATTTCAATATATTTCATTAAAAATAGAAAATATAAATGAATTAATATATACTGATCGATCAATCAATCGATATGGATTACAATTCAATAATGTATCAACTAATGTAATGCTTTATTTAAGTAGGAAATGAAAAGAGAAATAGAAGAATGAAGAACTTACCATTGCTGCTCGATTTGCTGAAACTGAAGTAAGAAAGCTGTGATAGGAGTAGTGGTGGATGAAGAAAAAGCTTTGTAAATTTAATGCTTACAGCTTCTTCATCATCGTCATCATCTCCAGTTGTTCCTCAACATATTCTCTAACGCCTACTCGGTGCTTTCGGGACAACTGTTCACTGCTCTATTACTAATGCTAAGAGCCTATGTGTAAAGTACTGATATTACATGATTATAACTTTATCCTGTCTTCCTCCAGATATCCTTCACTATCACAGAATAGCAAATTCTTTTGGTAAATTTTCAGGCATACATTTCAATGATTATTTATAAATTTCTTGAAAGTAAAAAATAAATAAATAAACAAGAAATATAGCGCATGATATGCCCTGAACTGAGCGATACAACAACTATCGCAAAAATTCAATTACTTTTTTTCAGCATTAAAATTACAAAATAAATCTTTTTTTTCTCTATTTCTCTGCGTGTGTGTGTGTGTTTTTTGAATGAAAGAATTGTTGGATAATTTAAAAAGTTTAATTTTTAGGAGAAAAGATTTTAAGAATAATTTAAAAGTTCAAAAAAGCTTTGTATATTTTTTTTGAAAAAATGAAATTGTTTGAATGATTTCTGCTCTATCAATTCCTCAAAAAAAAGCTTTATATTTCATCTTTCCATGATTGTATAGAAATTCATGGAAAATGGGGTTATAGTGTAAACAAGGAGAAATGAAAGGTCAATTATAGGATTTATCGTTGAGATAAAATAAATCGCTTCTCTCTATGTATATGTGTGTGAAAGTGAAATGATTGATATTATCAATGATCGATGCTGAATTTTTATGGTTCAGGAAAGATGGCACATATTATTACCATTTATTATGGATAATAACTTTTGAATCAGTGGTATTGTGATAAAGTTTGATTCGACTAAATTATCGCAACAATGCATATTTATTGATGAAATAAATGAAAAATAGGATGGCAGGTGACACAATGTCATCTGATCTTTTTGAAATTAATCATTTATGAAAAACATTTCCTTAAAATAAATCGTTGTTATGTTGAAGAATTCATCCAAAATTATTTTTTCGATTGACCTATAAGCTCAATTTTCTTTGAGTGATAATAATTTACTATCAATATTAATTGTTTGAATAAATGATAATTTCATTTGTTTTCCAAATTTAACTGAACAATTTTATCAAAATGAAAATCCAACCGATAATATAAATTATTTTTTAATGTATGATTCTAACTGAATGGGTGAACTTTTTATTATATCGCTTAATCATTTTCTAATTCACCTCACATCTTCCACACTTACCTGTGATATTAATCACTTTACAAACTTCTCAAATTTCTCCTTTTATTTTTTATTAAAATTTTGCCATTTAATTTTTTCAATATTTATTATTTTTACGCTTTAACATTTGTGATTTTAGAATTTGGACGAAATTTTCTTTCAAATTAAAATCAAAGTTTAAAATTGTTATTGGCTGTAATGAAAGTATTCAAATAATTTTTCATTTTAATTATTAAACAATCGCAAGAAAACTTCGTAATGTTATTGTTATTGCACTTCACTTCATTGAAACTTTCAAAGTATTTAAGAATTTTTTTAATTCATTCAAATCTTTTAATCAAAAATGGAAAATGAATTTGTTTATAATCTTTCTTTCTCACTTCGATAAAGCTCTTATCATTCAAATTATAGTTTTATCAGATCATTTCTAAAATCTTAAAATATAACATGAAAATGAGAATAATAATATTATTAAGACATTTCCGCTTATATTTATAAAACTTAATTAACGTAGAAACGATAAAATTGAAATTATCATTGGCTAACATTTTATAAGCAATAAATTGAATGAAAGAACATAAAAATATTGTAAATAATATTTACATATTATCCAGCAATATTCATTTGTTACATAAATTTCATTTGAATTTATTGAAAAATGATCGAAATGAGGAAAAAAGGGAAATCATAGTTCCATAACAATCGCAAACAAAAGAGGTCGCATGATTTTCTACTGAGATTAAAGCCGGTAAAGCGCTTTATGGAAAATGTTTATTTTCTAGTTGTTATTATTACTATTTTATATTTACACCATATAGCATTATTATTACCATTATCATTATTTATTTTGTACAACGATAAGATATCATTCTGGTTAATAGTGATAATGAAGTGTTCAATTATTACAAGGAATTAAATGCTAGTAAAAGTAAAATAATAATTAGCCATAGTTTTAAGAAATGAAAATTATTACTATTATTAATATAATTAATGCCATTTTATTTCTTTTTTTTTTGCTGAAATAATTTCTACCATTATTTTTGTCCAATTTTATGATAAATGAGGAAAAATTTGATTATTTCTTTGTTAAAAAATTTGATGATAAAAGGAAAGATATTTTATTGTTTCGAATGATAATCAATTGATAAGAAAAATTGATATGAAAACTTTGATTATCAATTGTACAATCAAAATTTATTTCATTTTTGTATTTGCATATATTTCTTTAATAATTGTATAATATATCAAACAATGTGTAAATTTATTTGTTGCATTGTTTGCATACTTTTAGTATTAAAAGATTATTTCATCTTTCTTTTTAGAAGCTGTCATTTATTTTCTTTTCCTTTTCTTACCTTTCCTTTCTTTTTGAAATTTTATTGAAGAAACTCTAAAACTTTTTAAATAATTTTCAATCAAACAAACAATGAATAATTAAACAATTAATAAATTTTTTTGTTTTCATTGCTTTCAATGAATAAACAAACGAACGAACGAATATATTTTTTAAAGAATTTCTTCACGAAAACAACAAATTTCAGTATTTCAAATATGAAAAGTGAAAGTAAAAATAATTCGTCGAAGAAGAAATGGAATACAATTCGAATATTAATCGCTTTTTGGTATGTAAAAAATTTTTTTCAATTACAAATAAATTTTTATTTAGCAATTTATATAACCATATATAAGTACCATGAAATGTTTAAATTTAATTTAAAATTTAAAACAAAATTTTTAATTCAGGGTATTTGGATTATGCAACAATTTCGCATATGTAATTATGCTAAGTGCAGCTCAGGATATTCTCGAACAAGGTCATGAAAATGCAACGGCAAATGTTGAAACAAAATGTCTTGTAAATTTTGAATTTGAAATATTTTTCTTTAAAAAAATAATTGATTGCTGACAGATAATTAAAATATATGATACTTATGATACAAATTATCTTTTGATAATAATTATCAATCATTATGATTACTATCATTAATTTGTTATCAAATGATATTATATTCATCATTTAGGAAAGAATAACTGATCGTCAGTGTGCTATTATAACAACAGGTGCAGTTTTATTGGCTGATATCTTGCCGTGTCTTCTTGTCAAATTATCATTCCCATTTTTCATGCAAAGGATACCATTTGGGTAAATAATTTTGCAAAAATGACTGATAACAATTTTATCAGAAATTTCCTTTTCTTCTTTGTTTTGTAATTTTTGCTTGGAAAAAAATATTTCAAAGGAAAAAGTTTTTTCTTGAAATATTAGAAAAGATAATTTCTATTGTTTTGCAGGGTGCGTCATCTCATAGTATGCTTATTACAAGCACTCAGTTATTTGATTGTTGCATTTTCCTCGGGAATTATTATATCTTTATTAGGTTTGCTATGACACAAAATTTGCGGGAGTTTTCCTATGATATAGAATTTGCAAGGGGAAAGGATCGGTCAATAGAAAAATGAATATTTGAAATGCAAAATAAACATTCTATCATTTCTTTTTCATTTGAACAAATCAAACTTCAATGTTCATATTAATAATAAATATGTTTACTTGAAATATTTTTTGAATAGCAATCAAAAAAAGAAAATGAAAAATTCATTTCAGGGGTGGTATTTGCGAGTATTAGTTCGGGTCTCGGTGAAATAACTTACCTATCGTTGACACCATATTTCAACAAGTTTGTTTAATTGCTTATTAATTTATTTGTAAAGAATTTATACAAAGTGTGAAAAAAAATTTTTTGTGAAATTAAACTTCGATATTTGCAGGAATACCATCTCAACATGGTCATCAGGTACTGGAGGTGCAGGAGTAGTTGGTGCATTAGCTTACGCCATTCTAACAGAGCCGCACTTTCTAAATTTATCACCGAAAGTAACACTTCTAGTTATGCTTGTTGTACCATTGTTATTTTCCTTAGCGTAAGTTTTAATTAATATGTAACAAATGTTTCTTGTTTTTCTACAGAAAATCACAGATAACTCGTTGATTGATATTTATTAATTAGAGCTGTAATAGTATTATCAGAATTTTCTTTGAGTTCAGTGGAATTAGAATCATTTGGCAGAAGTTACAATAATCAAATTCATTAAATATTTATGCAACTAATACAATTTACTAATTAGTAAAGGTACGTAAGTAAGAGAGAAGTTGTTTTACTACGGTAATTTTGTAAGTTATTCCAATAGGATAACATTAAAATAAAGGTAAAAGAAGTTAACCTGATTTAAAAAACAAAAACTTTTTCTTTTTTTGCAGATACTGGTGGTTATTAGTATTACCTGATTCGATACATAAAGTAAATGTTATGAAGCCTAATACTTGGATTGTGCCTAAGACATACATGTCTGCAAACTCATTCAAAGATACCACCTCAATTGCGGAAACAAATGATAGAAAATTTTCATCTGAAAAAGTCAAACAACGCATACTATCCTTTAAAGAAATGTTGCGTACGACACTTGTAAGCTATGAAAATTTCAATTGCAAATATTATAAAAAAATTTTTGATATTTGAAATAAAATTTTACAATTTTCAAAATTAATCCTTTTTTTAGACATTGCTACGATTTATGATACCGCTGATGCTTGTTTATATCGGTGAATACTTGATAAATCAAGGTATTTTACAGTTGATCGTTTATTCATGTGATAAAGGATGGCATCTTTCACCATCAAGTCAATACCGTTGGTATCAAGTAAGTTTTAAATGTTATCTAGAATTTCTAATTGTTGAAAAGAAAATTTTTTTTTAAATTCGAAAAGTAAGGATAATTTTTCAGGTTCTTTATCAAGTTGGTGTTTTCATTTCACGATCTTCGATAAACATTATACTATTACCTTATTGGGCTTTAGTACTTCTGCCTATCCTACAGGTAAGTTTAATTTCTTAAAACTTCCTAAACTCACTAATTACATTATTTCTTTGTTGTTATACAAGGTGTGCAAAGCTATTACCTTAAAAATAACCTTATGCTAAAAAAAAGTTGATTACGAATCAATCGAGAACTGTAAACATCGTGTCTATTCTAATTTACAGGAAACCTGAGTAATATTTTTTTTTTCATTTCTTATGCAAAAAATTAAATCTATCAGGAAATATAAAACAAATATAAATTATTGCTTCACGTCATTTCCGTGTTCCATTCACGTCCATTTATTCTTATTACTTTTCCATTTTTTCATTCTGTACAATTTTTATTATCAAATTATCAAATCTTATCTTAACTAATCAATGCATCAATTAATTTTCTCCTCTTTTACAGTTTACGAATGTGCTGATCTTTTTCCTAGAATCGCTCTATTTTTACATTCCGCACATTTGGGTTCTATTTCTATTAATATTATTCGAAGGATTATTCGGTGGTTCAGCGTATGTAAACACATTTTCTCATATACACGATTTTGTAAGTTCAGAATTAATTTCTGTTTTTTTATATTAACTGAGCACAATGAATTAGAAGATCACTTGTTAACAATGAATGACCTAATTAAATTTAATACATTTCTTTTGGATATTAAATGAAACTTTAAAGTTTACTTCTTGTATTTATTTAATAATGATAGGGAACAGGGCACATAGATAATTGTAAGTCACTACTGGAGAAGTTAACGTCTATTGAAAAAAATTAAATTAATTATCGAATTTTTAATAAATTGAAGAAAGATTTTAGGTGAAACCAGATGTCCGAGAATTTGCATTGTCAATCAGTTCGCTGGGTGACTCAATTGGAATTGTTATTGCTGGACTTCTTTCCATTCCGCTTCATAATTATATATGTCAGACGAATGTACCTGTACATTGACAGCTTGAAAATCTTATCATTCTATTTGATTCAGTTTAAGTAATATTGTTAATTTCATTTATTTATCTTTTTCTTTTATCAAATATGTCACTTATTTTTATTTTTGCGTTTCAAGTAATTATTTTTGAATTTCAGGTAATTTTAAATAATTTTTATGATAAAAATTACAAAAAAAAAGCCCAATAATTTAATAAATAATAATAAGAGTAAATTCCATTGTAATAAATTAATTAATTTTCTCATTTTCTATTTCTATTTCACCCAAAAATACTTTTATCATTTTAATATTTTCTTATTCAAAAATCTTACATAAATATCGATCTGTTCATTATGGAAGTAAAAATACCAAAATATATTTCAATTTGAAGGTGATATTATTTATTACTTTAATAAGCATAATCAATAAACGGATCAATAAAGATAATTGAAAACGGAAACCGTTGATGTAATTGGAGAGTAGCATAAGTAATCCAACGAAATTGTTGATTATGTGAATTAATTAAAAGCTTATAAAACAATATCATTTCTCGTTTTCAATAAATAGATTGGAAAAAGGAATATAATGGCTGTAAATAGCATAGCCATTTGGAAATAATCCAACTAAATGATTAATTTCGAACAAAAGTTGGAAAAATCGAAAAATTGATTTAAAAGTTCATAACACAGAAATAATCAAATGAAGGAAAAGAAAAAGGATATTTCAAATTTCCAAACGAAGTGTTATCACTAATGGAATTTAACATTTTCACATTATATGATATATTGATAACTATATCGGAGCAATTTTTTTATCATTTCGATGTAATATTCTTAGAACAAACAGTGAATATAACAATTGTTAGAAATAATAGGAATTAATTAGTGATTTGAAATTAATAAAATTAATGATAATTAATGATCTTTGCTCAGAGAAATCAATTTATTTAGCAAAATGTTAAATTTCAGTGGAAATAAAATCTGAAATGATTTTAAAATGTAATTCAAATTATCCTTTAAATGAATTTAAACTATAAGAAAAAGAAGAATTTCATTACCGTTTGTAATACCGTATGAAATGTTTTTTAGTTTAATTTGACTAATTACTACTATAATTTCTTTTTCTGAGGAAGAAAAATAATCAGCTCTGTTCTTTTCATTATGGTAGTCTTAATATGAATGGCGCTGCGGCTTTTGTCAGTTTGCAATACGGAGGACAACGGCGCTTCTTTGGTGCCATCAGAAGATCACTGCAGTGTTTAAAATATAATTTCGATGATTGCAAAGGAGTTCGAAATCTATCTGGTCTACTCCGATTAGCATTTAATCTCTCTCTGCAATCTGGAACTGCAATAGCAATCTGTCCATTTAAATGACCTTCCGCTGCCTCATCTCCGGATATATCTCTAATGAAACGTTCCTGTTCTTGATTGCTTGGAACATGTCGAACTATTCTAAGAATTCGTTGCATGTTATTTGAAGTCATAGCACCTAAAGCATTTGAAATCACTGGAGGATTTGAAATTAAAGCAATTGGAGCAATAGCCAGAGAAGATGAATTTCTGGTTGTGCGCTGAATATCCAAATTTGTCGGCTGTCGGTTAGAAGTTGATCCGGTAGCATTTGGAGCTCCTTGAATTCCCTGCACACTAATGTTTTCGCCGATATTCTAAAATAAAATCATATGATAAAACAATTTACATTCATGAAATAAATTTATATTTTATAATTTCAAAAATTTATTACAGTATCCTACCTTAATAGCAATCTCACATTTTACATTTTATTCGAATAACATGAAAATATTGCAGTAAATTATTAAAAGAAAATTTCCACATTTTTTATACATACGTTATCCATTTGCCGTTGAGTTACGGTATTGTTGCGCAATTGCGCCAATTCGTCGCATTTCTTCTCTTTTGATAAACTTTCATTTTGTTTAGCTTTACATTTATTCCGATTGCTTTTTTCACATCGTTTATCTTTCATTTCTACAATTCTAATCAATTCGAATTAATTTGAATAATTTCAAATAGTAATAGAGAAATGAGAAGAGAAAATAATAAGGAAGAAATATTTGATTAACGAAGTTTATTGAAACACTAAAACTAATCAATAATATCAATTAATTAAACAAACTGATTTAGAAAAAACAAATAAATTGTATAGGAGAAACTTAATTTTCTTTATTATATTGCATTTTCCAAGAATCTTCTAAGAATTCTATTGTTACGCAATAAATAGTAAATATATGAATTTCATTTATAAGATATTCTCAGGTAAGAAGGCATCCAATGAAGTGAAACTTTTCTTCCGGAAAGCAGAACATTGTTAAATTCTAAACAAATATCTCATTAAATATAAATAGACATATTTTGATGATTGAGAAACTAAAAATTTAGTATTAACAAAAGAATATGGTAATAGTGTGGTAAATTCCGAGAGATATATGGTAAATTCCTGTAAGGATGGAATGGCCCATTGGTATTGCTTATACCAATGGGCCATTCCATCCTTATAGGAATTTCTCAGAAAGCAATAACTAATTGGAAAATTACACACACTTCCGTTTAAACTCTAAACAATATGCGCCGAAAATTACAAATGATCTATTGATTGATTATGAACTTGTTTGTAATAACTCTCTCTATTATAGAAGTAAGTTGAATTCATCCCATTTTTTTGTGGTAATTAAGTTTAACCGAATTTTCATAGAGTTATCAGTTCAATTAATCAATGCTTTATGGTTGCTTTTTGATAGGAATGCTATTACTGAAAGTATGTGAATTTCAATTCTCTTGCAAGAAATTCATCAAATTCAAATTGCTGAATGTAATTGGACACGAAATAATTCCTGCAGTTCCGCATACTACTTGTAGCTTTTGAAGAAGTGAAAAGGCGACATTTGCAGATTTGGGATAGTGCTTCATTGATTGGATTGGATAATATTATGCAATGACGCGTAATTGAAATGCATAAATTAAACAGATAAAGTGTGATAAATGAATTTTGGCAAGGAATCGAATATAACTGTAAAATTGTACCAAAGGAGCGCAAGCAACCTAAATGTTTACCTGAAAATGACAAGAGATGAGATGTTCAGGAATGAATAATAATTGCTAGCAACATCATAAACAAACTGTATGGATATGGCGGGATGAGGGAAGAGAATGGGAAATGGGTCAGAGGTAAAACTGGTTGGAGTGATGGCGATCTGAGCAAAAGCACTACTTATCATTATAGATAGGTACCTACTTTAGAACTTCCCTCTTATAGTATATAATAAATGCACCTTGCCTCTTTCCCCTCTCTCATCATGACCTACTTGTTGCAAAAAGTAATAAGTACCAGAGTAAGTAAGTTCTGATCCTATGTTAAAATCAGTGCCCTCATGAAAGGTAAATTATTGTTACAGCAAAATTATTCTGTTTGAAAATATACTTCAAAGGTATTATCGGTAAAAAATTAAGCAATTTAACGATGACGTCATTGCCTTCCAATTGTTCAGTTACATAATGTCAATAAAGCACTGATGTCCAAATCGTAAACAACTCTGACCATCGATGTCTATGCAGTGACCGTTAAAATATAACTCCATCAGCAACAATACATATGAACACGGATTAAACAAGAGGGGTCATTGATGACCATCGATAATGTTGCAAATGTTTTTCTTTTCAAAGAAGGGATCAGTAAATGATTAAATTGAAATAAATAATAAATTTGATTTGGGACACAAATGATATCCATCTTTAAAATTAACAATCAATATATGAGCTTTGTTTAAGAGGACGCATCTTTTTAGATGACCTCTGCAGGCTAAGGACATTCGGGATTTAAAAATTAGGAAAAATTTGCAAAGAAAGGAAACAGAAGTGAAGCATTGTAGTGAGTTAATTGTTTGGGCTATAAGTTCAGTTTAGTGGTTTATCGTTTAAGACATTTTTGGAAAATAAATACCAAAGAATTTATTTTTTTTTCATCTGATTGAATAACATTTCAAAGTAGTCTGTGAATTTTCCAAACTTCTAAAACACTCAAACTTTTAATGAAAAAATACAGTTTGGCAATTAATCAAACATATTTTGCATAATGCCGTTTGTTGTTATTTTTGCCCAACGTTGCATACATTTAATATGCTATCGATTCACTCATTAATTACTACTATAATAAAAATATCTACTCGTTTAAAGAAATTTGTTGATTTCTTTTCTTTGACCGCGATAGCAACGCTTACTTGCATATGTCACTTCAAAAGATTGCGCGTGCCAATACCTCGTGGATATTGACTTAAGACATGATATTTCATATCGTTCCTTCCTTTCGATTTGGCGTGTTTCCACAATGTCGAGAAATGAAAGTTCAATCGTCCATCTATTCGGTGAGGCCGCGGTGGGGGGAGGTATGAGAAACGGGTAAGGTAGTTGTGGGTAGAAGAGGACGGGGGAGGGAGTTAGTTTTTCAGCGAATAGGAGGTATGGATAAGGAAGGAAGTTGTGAAAACAAAAAGATGGTGAAACTTTGTAATTCTGTTAGAGATTGATAGGAGTGGAAAGATTGCTGTAGTGGAGGAGACAGTCGAGATCGATGAAATTTGTAACAAATGTTTTGCGATAACTTTGAAATATATGAAATAAAATGAAAAAATTTCGTTATTTCGAAGTGTTTTTTGTTTATAATGAAACTTCACTATTCATGCATAGTGAAGTTTTTGTGTTATTACCAGTTTAATACACATCTTGTGATTCAAATTTTTAGTTGATTTAAATTGGCTTTTCATTTAATTCCAGCACTGATTATTATTCATTATGCCCATGTCACCGTTGTTAAATCCTAGTGAAGAACGTGTTGAAATTTTTCTAATGGAACTGATGAAAATCAATTCCTGCACTGGAAATGAAGGTATGAAAATATGTTCACTCTTATCGTTGTATGAATTATATAAGTTTTGCTAATTTTGTAACAAATTTAGCGAAATTTGGTATGAAACAAAGTGAAGTGAATAGTTCTTTGATCTGCTTTCTCTGGATCTTCTTCGATCATTCTGTTAATTCAAAATATTTTAGAAGATCTATCAGCGGCTTTAACAGTATATTTCAAAGCAACGGGATGGCACGTCTTACAGCAGCCATTGAAAAGTGATCCAAAAAGACATAATCTTTTGGTTACTAGGATTCCATATATAGCTCCAGGTTAATTATTGAAAATGCTAAAATTTCAATCTTTTTGAAACAAAAACAAAATTTGAACTTCGAAGGCAGCAACTTTTATTTCTGAAAAGGTTAGAAGGAGGTAGAGTATAATTTTCAGAAATCAATGAAAAGGATTTTCATAAAATAGTAAAAAGGCGTAAGCTGAAGTAAATAGTTGTGCTGTTTCATCAAAATCAACAGTAATATTTTTAAGGACCTCGATATGTGTTGAATACTCATATGGATACAGTTCCACCATATATTCCACCAGCGTACGATGGCACTAAAGTAACAGGAAGAGGAGCAAATGATGCGAAAGGTTGGGAATACGTTTTAAATTTACAGTAAAAAAAGTTGAGCTCGTTTTGCATCACTTCTTCCTTTTTTTCGTTTCAGTGTTTTTCTCTCTCTCACTTTATCTTTCGGAAGCTTGTTTGTCAAGAGTCGAAGCTCAACTTAAAACAGATAAGAACTAGATTCTAAAAAATGCTCCTCTTCGATAATCATTCATTCATAACCATTCGAAAAATTCGATAATCATTCAAGATCTCCACTTATTGCTTTTGGTTTGAACTCTTCAAATTTAGAATTTCATTAAAAATTTGCAGGACAGTTGGCAGCAATGATATTTGCTGCCCAAAAAATAGCGAAAGAGGATCCAGACCTCGCTGAAAATATCGGTCTGTTGCTGGTTGTAAGTGAAGAACTTGATCACATTGGCATGGTGGTATGTTTAATACACAGCACATCCTAAAAATTCATGGATTATTTATTGCCGCTAAAAAAAATTGAAATATCGCTTAATCTTCGTCTTAATTCATCCTTTCATGAAAGAAAAGTGGAACTGAAATGAGGAAGGGATAGAAAGGGGAAGAATGGAAAAAAATTCAATCAACAGAAAAAAGAGTATGACAAATTTGATTAATTCTTCGTTATAATTTGTGTCTTACGTGTGCCGTTTTTCAGGAAGCAAATAACCTAGGATTGGTCCCGGAATTTTTTATGATCGGTGAACCAACCGAATTAAAATTTGGCCGTTTGCAGAAAGGAGCAGTGAAAGTAAGTGATATTGTATGAGGTGTAGATCAGGTTAAATTGGAAACGAATGAGTTTACTACTTCTCAATGTTCGAAGGGATTTTATGATATAAACTTCAGACATAGGCTTTTGGTTTCAGGATGCTTCTTTCGACTTAAAACAAGCATATCTTTCGAGCCTAACCTAAGCCTAAACACCCAAGTCCAAAATTACACTTTTTTAGACGTAATATATTATCGTAGCTAGATTTTAAGGTAAGTTTATTGTGGCTAGATTTTAAGTTAAGAAACAGGTCTTTGACATCCGTAAGATGCCGAAATTTCAGGAAAATGATTCATGGCGTCACTAAGTTTTCTTGCTGCTGGTTTGGCACCCAAGTCTAAAATTACACTTTTTTAGACGGTAATATATTAATTGCTCATTAAGCTATCTCACTGACTCCAAGTCAAAGACAGTGATAGCTTCAGTAAATTACTCTTGCTGCATAGGATACAGGGATGTGCTTAAAAAATGTCTTGTTGAGCCAGTTGAGCCAGCAATAATAATTCAGTTGAACGATGGCGGAAATTTCAGGATCATCTCCATGTTCAAGGGAAAGGAAAATTGGATCTTATCCTTCCTTTACATTTTACCAGCAATTTAATTTCATCCATTCCATCTTTCTGTTTTTGAAATTTTTTGCTCTTTCAGGTAATATTAAAAGTTCATGGGAAAGCGGCACATTCTGGTTATCCGCATCTGGGTGACAGTGCTATTGATAAGCTGCTGGATATTCTTCATGATATCCGAACACATGAGTGGCCATCAGACAAAACATTTGGTCTGCACCATTTATTGTATTTGTATAATTTGAAGAACAAGATCCAATTTTTGTTGCTGTCTTCTAAGTTCTGGTTACTTTTTCTTACAGAAATTTGGGGTATAATCCAGTTAAAGCGGTTACAAGGAAACTATACTCGTTCTTCTCACATGTATTTTCAAAAATGTTGAACTGTCAATGATGGAGGTATTTTTTCGCAAGAGATTGACATTTATGTTAGAATGATCAGTTAATTTTACCTCAGATCATTGGCATTTTTCAAATGAATATGCATTTCAGGATCAACAACCGTCAATATTGGCCTTATATCGGGCGGCGAAGCGTTGAATGCGTTGGCGGAACATGCTTCGGCAGCCATTTTCTTCCGGGTAACTACATCTACCGCTGATATTTTGAAACAGTTGGAAACTATTGTTAATGGACGTGCCAAAATTGACCAGTCATTTGGCAAAAATGAACCAATATTTCTCACAGGTACTCAGCTTCTCATTAGGTCTCGAGGATGTACGTAGTCGATTTTTTTAAATAGTTAATACGCAGTTTTCTGTTTTCCCTACAAACACAAATACTGGAATATATTAATCATGACATAAGTTGATAAAATCTTTCTAATGTAATAGTTTTAAATAAAATTTAATTTAAATTGTACATGTACATCCAAACACTCGTTTTATTTTTATTGTGTTCGGTCAAAATTGCTTTTTTCCAGCTCCACCACCACCTTACGACTCAGAAGTGGTGGCATTCAATACTGATTTACCTTATTTCATAGCTCGTGATAAGCTGAAAGCCGCATACTTATTTGGAGCAGGTTCAATCACAAATGCTCATTCCAAAGATGAACATATTCTTGTGGAGGATCTTAAGAAAGCGGTTGAAATTCATATTTCTATTTTCAAATGTACTCTGAAAGCAAGAAATACTTGACCAAATAGTATATAGTAAAATCGATAGGAATTTAGTGTCTTATAGTAACTAACAAAATATACTTATTTTGATAATTTCTCTCTTTTTTTAAATATTTTTGCTATCTGTTCTGAAAAATTATAATGTATGCATTGGATCATTTTGCTCAAAAGTTATTTCCAAGTAGAACTGCTATCGCACCCGGTCGGAATCTTGTCCTCTGAATTTAAATTTTGATTTGAAATTAGTGGAGTTTCGTGGACTACCTCATCACTTTTAAACTGCTTCTGTACGCTTAGATTCAATCTCTCGTTTGTTTTAACTCATTTTACTCTAATAAAAACCTCATTATTTTATAGCAAAATTTAATTATTCTATACGCATTGTATCTTTATATTCATCTTTCGTTTTAATTAGTTGTCATTTGTGTACAGCACACGCATTAATTATAATGTCTATTTGGTTCATATGGTTCTCGAAAATGTTTCTGAAATAAAATTTTTCGAAAATCTTTTGGCAATGAAATCTTCGATTACGTCAATTCAGTTGAAAAGTTTATTTGCTTCTAATGAAAAGATGGAAATTCATTGCGATAGCTAATGCTTACCCTAAAAAAATTATCAGGTCCGGAATCTAATCTTTAAATTGGAACTTAACTTCTTTTCTAACTTAAAGCTATTCGTTTGCGTTCTTCTATCAATGAATTCGTTGGCAGTAAATGAAAATAGTAATTTGTTGAAGTATGAAATCGATAAATTCGGTAAATTCAAGTTGAGAATGTGCAATACGAAAATATATGGGGAATCAGTTGAAGTTATTTTGCGTTGGGAGGGATTGTACTTATGGTTTAAGGGTAACTAAGTCATTATTGGAAGCATTAATGTGAACCAATCTATAAGTAATCACTCGTATTAAGACTTCTTTCTAAACTTCCACCTAACTTGCATTATGGTCCTACCTCAAAAGTTTAATTGGTATTATGATTTCACTTTTATTGCTTGCATCTTAACACGTTTTTAAGTTGTTTTTAACAAAATTGGAATAGTTGGAGGAGAGAAAGCGATAAATATGGAATGTCTCACTAAATTTAGTGAAGTTTATTCTTGGGATTTACGGCAAAAGTTGCTTAGCTTCTTGTATTTTGCAAAAATATACCAAAAATTTCATTAGATTATGCAAATATATTGTGAAATGTTGAAGCGAACTCGAATGCTGACATATGAATGTTTTTGATAATTTTAAAATGCAAGAAATAACTAGTGTCAAGATATGGATTACAAAGAAACACAGGCTGAAGAACTTGAGGCACTTGGAGTAATCTATCCGAATGAGTTAGAAGTTCTGTCCAGCGAATACCCCAATATTGTCATAAGGATATCATTGCAGTCTCATCAGGTATTTCATTAGCCAATGCAAAATTCTTCATTTGCAATATTATTAATTCGTTGTTTTTTTTTCGTGCTTCCAATTTGCACACGTTTTTGTAATACTTTTTGAAAGATTTCCACACATCAGCGCCCTTTACTTTACTATAAAATAAAATGAATCATTAATTTTGTATCAACTAATCTTTTCTAAATTATTGATGATTCTATGACACAAAACGATCCTACATTCAAGCTAACATTGCAGTTACTTGGCTTCATGAAGCTTTCACAAGTTTTTAGTGTTTTACGATGTATAATATTTCCTCATACTATACGTAATGCGATTAGCTGCAGATTGATTTGTCGAAATAAGGAAGTAGAGAGTTCGAATTTTCATCTCTGGTTTCCATTGCCTTCGTTCTTGAGCAGTTTTTGATTTTAAGGGAAAAGAAGTTCCTTCTATGTTCGAAGTAATGTTAAACCTCCGGTTATCAACCGGTTATCCAGATGTTGCACCAGAAATTGAAATACTTGGACTAGAGAAAACATTCAGTAGTGAACGCATTGAAAAAGTGCAAAGGATATTGTGTGATGCAGCGCAGGACAATCTCGGTATGCCAATGGTATTCACCATCGTATCAGCTTTACAGGTTTTTACTATTTGCAAGATTTCATATTAGTTTTCAAGTAGTCTAAAATGGAATATTCATCTGGTTGTAGAGGAAAAGTATATTTATAGCATCTTTTGCAATTTCGTTTGTTCTTTCAAAAGAAAGACGAAAGAGAATTATTTACTCGTTCTCTGACATATTATTCTGATTTTATAGGACGAAATTGGACATTTAGTAGAGGATTTAGAAACTGAAAAAATGAAAGCAGAGGAAAAAGCAATAGAAGAAAAAGAAGCGCAAGAAAGAAAGAAATTTGAAGGTTTTTATTTTTGCTTTGGCGTTGTGGCAAGATAGGCGTGAAGATGTGGAGAAGATGCTGATTTTAATTCTAGAATTTAGCCTGCAAAAATTTACAGCAGTTAAACTGATTGTTAGCACATTATACACAATGTTTTAGGGAAGATTAATAGCATTAAAAAGTTATCCTTATTACGCTTCTGGAGGCATTTCATCCAGCTTCAATAGCGTTTTAAGATGTATTTTGTTGCATGTTATCATTTAAAGAAGTTCGAAGATGGCATGTAACCATAAATTATGCACTTTAAGTGAATCCATTGATCAGTTCTTCATTCCGCTGAAATCAGCCAACTTGCAGTGCCTGTATGTTGCTTAATAAAAATAGGATGTTACTTTGTCGTCCAAAATTTAATCGTTTTGACAATTAAATTTTGAATAATGTATAAGGAAAAAAGAAATTTTGAAGGAATCTAAAGTTTTTCATGTTTTCGGTATTCGTCAAAAAAATCCAGTAATTATTGTTTTCACACGATCTATTTTGATAACTGAACTTTCAGAAAGCTTTTATTAAGGGTCTAATTATGTTTCGATCCTCTTTATCAAATTGCACTCATTTTCTTAGCAAGAACAGAGATGATTGTGTTGTATTCAGTTGTCTTCTGGCATCTCTTTATTTTGTATTGATAAGAGTAATGAAATATTGTAGATTGGCTACCTTTTGTATTTTATTGACCAAAGGAGTATTAAATGTTAGTGTGCGGAGTAGAATGTGTTTAAGATGTTGTAGGGTATATGAAGGCGGTAAATGATTTCGTCAGTAGGGAAACGAGAATCACTGCCCCAGTTATTGCTGCTTTCGCTGCGTCTCCTGCAGCCACTACTACTGTGACACGAAATGACAATGATAACCACATTTGAATACCTTCTGCAGTCTCTCTTCACACTCCTACATTCTCTAATTCTTCGCTTTATTTCCTATTGATACCAGTATTTGCAATACTGTTTCTTTCTCTGTCTAGGCCGTAATTTGGATAAAATTTAACTATACATATTTCTTCTATTTGTGTCTTATTACTCAATTTTTTAAAACTGTCTTGTTCACTTTATTTCTATCTTTTTCATGGTTGAAATGCATCTTTTTTTAATTTCTTAATCATTATTTGGTTTATAAGAGACAAAAATAGTTTACTGATAGATGGAAGATATTTTAGTTTTAGAATTTTGAAAATTGTAAATTGGTATAAATCGAATCTTTTCTATACAGCAATAGAAGTTGTAATTTCAATGTCATTTTATAAAACTCACTCGAAGTTTTGCAGGCACTCGAGTAACACCGGAAGCGTTTTTAGCATGGAAGAAAAAATTCGACGCTGAAATACGAGCTGTCGAAGAAAAGGAAAAATGGGTAAAGATTTCTTTCTTTTTCATCTTTGGGTCGAATAATTTGTTTTATAACTTTTTTTTTGAATTCCAACTTTTCGAAATTTCCAACAGTTATTTAGATTTTTTTCTATACCCCTTTTTTACTTATATATTAGAAATTGATCATGAAATTTATATGCAACAATAGCGATTCATTTTAACACGCATAAAATACACCTTAAAATAAATTCGTTCTATGGGTTCGGTGTGACTTGGAAGTGGGAGCAATATAGGGTACTAATTTGAACAGTGAAAGGTCATCCTCTCCTTCTGTCTAGAGAATGGAAAATCTATGGAGTTTTGCAATGACCACGTTTTTTCACTTTTTTGCAACTGAAAAACAGTGTGATGACTTTGCAAAAAAACAAAATGAGTTGTTTGAGAGAACTCAGCTGGATTTTGGGAAGTTTATTGCTGACCAGTCGTGCATATTAACTGAACAAACTTTTAGAACATTCCTAGAATATAATGTAAACATATTTGTAAATGCTGTTAACATTCGTTCATCGAAGGAAATCGGAACGTTTCTGTTTGCATAGGAGCACCCTGCTGTAAAGCTATGCATCTATAGCAATAATTATAACGGTCGATTCCTGACCGACCTTGAACGTCTCTGTACTGTTACATTTCATCATCCTTGATATCATTTAAATACTGGCAAACTATCTATCGTTTTGTTTATGAGCTTAAGGAAATCAAAAGATTCGATTTTATTAAGAAGTATCAAATTGTGTATGTCGCTTATTCTTTTTTGGAGTTCTCTACCATCTTATAGAGAGCGACCTCCCAGTGTCAAGAAAATTTTTACAATTTTTAAGGTGTATTATACAGGAAATTTTTCGTTTGACGTTTTAGAGTAAAAATTCTTCTAAGGCAATTTTTATTGTACCTTATTATTATTATGCCGATAACAAAAAAATAAATTTCCACTAAATTTTTCATATTATTACTTTAAAATTAATAAGCTTAGCATATCATTATTCACATTTTTGAATGAAAAGGAATTGCTGAAGATTGGTGGTCAGTGTTGACATCAGTTTGTTGTGGGAAAAAAATTTCAGTGAATGTTGATTTCGTTTTACGGAACAGTTTCAATTATGACTTCCAATGTGGTGTACCGTTATCTCTCGAAAAAGGCGTGCCTTATATTCTCCCACACTGCTAGCCATCATTCGATCTTTTATGATCCTTCTTAGATTTAATTATAATTAGTTTTCAGTGACTTAATCTAGTTTTTATAATCTACGATTAAGATTTTTTAACTTAGACCAATTCATTAATTTTTGAGATTCATAGAATATGTGATTTAAGTTATATATTTAGAAAATTAAAAAGTTGCTTTTTTCAGATTCGCGAAGTAGAAGGAACTGGAAAATTGACAGGTCGACAGCTATTCCTTCGTGATTCAACGTTAAACTTGTCCGATGTAGCATTAATGCAAGCAGCAGGCAATGAAATTGAATTCGATGAGTCACTCTTCGACGAGATTGATTTATCAAATGCTGTCATAGAACATTAAGAATAGATGATTCGATTGTAAGTATCACATACAAATATATCGTACATACATACAAAATTTTATCAAAAACAAGGTCTGCCTTGTAGGCAATATTTTCTTTGATACAAATTCTTTGCTAGTTTCCTTCTTATCCGAGAAGGTTAGGAATTTCCTCGCGTCGATAATGAAGAAGAACTGGAACCTATTTTCTATAAGTGCATAATCCACTTGCCACTATTTAGGAAATAAACATATATTTTGCATAAAATTAAGCATTTGAATTTCAAAAATATTTATGATATTGATGGCTTAGATTCTGTTGAAAATGACGAAGAACAACAATGAAAGGAGTTATTGCCTCAGGTGCAGCTATTTACACAATTTTAAAACTTTTCTTTATCTTTGAACTTTTTAAAAGTTTCGTGCTTTAGATTTGTTATTAGCTCACGTAACATTTTTAAAACTTTCTTAATACTGAAATATTTTAGAATATACATCGAAAAAACAAACTTGCATCGGTAACTGAGCCCCGTCATGATCTACTTTTTTTTCCGTTTTGGTCGAAAATTTAAAACTGTCCTTTAAAAACAGTTTATTTTCGTGGTATGTTTTTCATTACTCAAAATCCTCTTGTATGAATTTTGTGCAATGTTGCTTGACTGCTTTTTGTATTTAATCTTGGATTTCCGAACGATTGTTGTTATTAATGTCGCTATGTAATTCTAAGAGCTGTAATTGTCAAATAGATTATTTATGATGATTATGTAGTTAACACCTAAAATTATTCTTTTCTCATCAGGATGAATCGATTTTACTATTTTTTAAAGTTTTCATGACTTTTGGTGTTTGTTATATTTCAGAGATGAATTCATGTTTTTCTTCTTGAGACATATTAACATAACTAATTCTTGGTAGTAACACTATTAATTAATACTTGTAAGTTGATGGAAGAAAAATCATTTTACAACTTGATTTGTTTATCGAAAGGGTGCACTTTCAAAGCACTTTTGAAATTTTTATGGAGACTGTTTGTCTTGGTTTGTGTACTTTTATGGTTTCATTTATTTTTTGATATTTATTCGTGTTCCGAAATAAATTACTGGGAACTTCGGATATCCATATACTTAACTAAAGAAGTCAGATTTTAGGTGCTACTTATGCATGCTTCTAGAGGATTCATTTGAACTATAGGATCCCTTAGGAGCATGCACCTCATGATTTGAGATTTGCTAGAAAATTTCCCTGTAGCGTATTTATATAGTTATTAAATTATTAACATTCATAGTGTTTTTGAAGAAGGACAAATAAAACATTCCGAAACCGTATTAGTGCACTTGTCGATTAATGTAAGAAGCGAGAACAAAATTTTGGAATCTGTAGAAACGTATTAGTGTATTTACAATTCTAGAGATTTTCTATTTATTTTCTAATTTTCTTTCAAAAAACCGTAGTTTTCTACCATTAGATAATTTTAATGGTTTTACCAAATCTTAATGAAGAAATGAAATTTTAAAAGCTTGGTTTATAAAGACTCTTATGCAGGTCAAGGAATTCAGTAATTGAAATTTGAACTGATGGCGGAATATCTCTGGAAAAGTCGAGTTGACAAGTCCTTAAATTACTAAATTTTGAGATATAAGAAAGATAGCCGGTGACATTGTTAAGTTTAAGTCTGTTCATAACTTTCTCGTCATTAAAATATTCATTTTCATTAATATTGTTTTTCCTTGTTCTGCATCGATATTTATCATTTTGCTTGTTTTTTTTTGAATAGACCGAGAAATAAAAGAATTTTCGTCTAAACGGATAGCGTTTTGTTGAATAGCGGTTGCTTCAAACCAAAAGACTGTGCTTTTCTTTAATATACTAGTCAGAAAGTTTAAGAAATCATGATTGAACCTTTCCTTAATAATTTCGATCGAAAGTTGGTTTAAAGTGGTTGCTGGTGATGTTTCGGCATCAATATTGTTTAAATAAATTGATTATCATTAACATCACTAATTTACTGGTTAAGATCCTCGCAAACAGTAATATCCATCGTTGCCATTTATATGAAGGAAGAGGATAGTTAAAGTAGTTGAATTTTTACTGATTATGACGAATTCAAATTAAGATATTTGTTTCTTAATGAAATAACGGACGGAATAAAGAGACTTCGAATACGATGGATTTGTTTACTGAATTTAGTGAATTATGGAGATGTTAGGAAGATCTGTTGCGATCAGATTTGTTGCGATCTGTTGCAACTGATCTGTTGCGATCAGATTTTGCTTCATCCATAATTCATAATTTTGATGGCAAATTATGAGTGGGAAAATAACAATGGCTACTTTACACATGCGATATTGTGACAAATTAACGATGACATAACTGTAGTAAGTGTGATATGAGAGAGTATATTACCGTGTTCAGTTTGATTCTCCTCATAAGTTCTTAGGAGTTGTTTTTGAGGGGCTGGAGACATGTTGTGATGAATTATAACTTTAACATATTTGCGAATGAAGTTGACTTGTGGATCTGTATAATATAACAATAAGGGAATAAGTGAACGACTAATTTAAGCACATTGTATGTTATGGCTTTCTCTACTTTAAATAATGACAATAAATAATGGATGTCTTTCCTTTTGGTAATTTTCATTGCCTTTTTTTAGATCTTGTTTTTACAAATAAGATTATTACTTCTCCTTTTCCTAGTCAGACTGACTCTTAAGTGATAACTATTCTGTAAGCTCAGACTTAATTTATCACTTATCACTCTTTTGTATTTTTGGTAGTTTTTACTTATCGATTTTTATGGACATATGGAAATTGATTTGTTCGATTGCTTGTTGTAAATTCTCATTTAGTCGTACAGTAGCTGTTAATGTACGACTTTGCCTTGCATCCATCGCAGAAATATCCAACAGCTAAAGAAAGATGGAAGCGACATCGTTATATTTTACAAAAACTGGTTTTCCCATAAGTCGCAAAGAGGAGGGTTTGAATTTCTGTGCTCGTGTTGAAAATTTCAATTTTATAAATTTTTTTTAAAAGTTTTAATCCAAAGTGTCTAGGTACTTTTGAATTTCAATTCTTCATTACATTGTTAAATTTTACTTTGTTTTGATTTGTTTATTTGACGAAATCACTAGATGTGAAACATAGTGAACATAAGCATAGTATGTGTAAGCCACGTTCTTCATTGATGGTTTGGTGTAGACGTTTGGTAGACAAAACTATTAATTGTTTACAGGGTTGAATGTCGTGGAAGTCAGACGGCCCGCCGTCCAGTCATGGTTCATATTCTCCATCTTCCGGACAATATAGCTCAGGTGTAAGTGGTCATTCTATTAAGGTTTTTGCAAAGTCTGGAGAAATAGGTCCTGAAGGATGGTTGGAAATGATATTTTAAGATTTTAGTGACTGTGAGAAGAGATCAATTACTACGATGTCCAGACATCTAATGCAGTACCTGTCTCCTATTTAGTGACCTGCCAGCATTCCGAACACTGATTTTAAAGAAAAGATTTCTTATACCATTGTATTCTGCCTGTTGTTACACTTTTCCTGGAGAATAATTAGTAATAATAAGATAAAATAAATGACGAAGAAACAAACTTTCTTCTGTTATTCGTCTTTTTATTTTTAAAGTTTTTTATTGCAGTCTAACGGTCGAAACAGTGCCGCTCGTATTTTTCAGCCGCTGCATGCTCAACTTCCTACATTTTTACAAGTGAGTTTATTTTCTTTCTTTTTCAATTTCTTTGTTTCAAGCGTTTCTCAAACTCAAAAATCTCGTTTCAAAAATATTCTTTCACAGTTCAAAAAGAAACGGCTACCGTCTTGCGAAACAACATTTTTCCGCTGCCAAAAAAAATATAAATCGGTAATAAAAATTCACAAACATATTTAAATACAAGTAACGGCGAGAATACTTTAAAATATTCCTATTTATTATCAAAAGCAAACTAGCAATACCAAATGTTTTTTTTTGAATTGTAGTATTAAAAATCTTCTATATCATCGGACTTGAAGTCCTGATTCTTAGTCAAAATGATGCATGTATTGTATACTAATTTATTTAAAATAATTGCTTTAGGTGAAATCAAAATTTGATGCGGAATGGCGACGCTTTTCGATACAGTTTCAAGATAGCAAACCTCCTTCTTATGAACACTTTCGTACGCTGGTCGAAGGTCTTCATTCTTTACACAGTATACCTTTCACAGTGTGTTATACAAGCCATTCTGGAGACCTCCTGCCTATTACTAATGATGATGTAAGTTACTTCTCTTTATTGAAGAATTAAGGACAATTAATAGTGCTAATGGATAAGGCAAAAAAAAAAAAGCATTATTCCAATTTAGATAGATTCATCTTTTTGTTTTTGTTATACTTTTGCTGGTGGAAACACTGCCATATAAATTTGTTTAAATGAATGAAAGTTTAGTCGTCAATAAAATGTGAGTTCGTCTTTTGTTTTTCATCTTTTGCCTGAAAAACTGAAAGCGGTTTATGAAATAGAGAAAAAATATAATCCTTAATTTTGTCATTTAGTTACTTTACTTGTTTTAACAAAACTGTTTTATGCAGAATTTTCGAAAATCTTTTGAATCAGCCCGTCCAATACTTCGGCTCTTGATACAACGAAAGGGTGAATCCTGGGAAGAGAAATATGGCTACGGTACAGATACAATTGATCGACGGCGCAAAGGGTTGTCCCTATTGATACCGACAGTTTCCAGACCTCCCAAAAGAACATACAATATTTCAAACCCAGAAGATTTTCGGCAGGTATTCTCCGCTTCTTATTTCATGTCGTTTTGATGCATTCTCTTTAGAAAAGTCACTTTAAAGCGTATTGCATACTCTCTTATATGTTCCAGATAGTGTTTTATTCTATTTATTAGATTTTGCTTTCAACTTTCAGATATATTTTAGGTTTTGCCGGATGCTTCTTCTAAACAAGTTAATATCTTTTTCAGGTATCGGCAATAATAGATGTAGACATTGTTCCAGAAGCTCATCGTCGAGTACGACTTTGTAAACATGGCAGTGATCGTCCGTTGGGATTTTATATTAGAGATGGTAAAATTACAGAACTTGTTGCAGCATTTTATGAAGTAGTAGTTTTAATATACTCAAGGTTGTGTTTATTAAATTATTCAATTTTAGATCAGTAAAATCAACTTCCTTAGATATCGTTTTGAGATCTTTTCGTTTTAAGTTATGATCTTCATATGTTTTTCTCGTCAAATAATCCTAATTGAAATCATACACCGGTAAATTTAGCGAAATAAATCAAGAATCGTTCTATGTGTTTTATTCTTTTATCTTTTAAGGATGGGAAAATTTATCATTTCATCATTCCAGGAACATCAGTAAGAGTAACCCCACAAGGTGTGATGAAAATACAAGGAATCTTTATCAGTCGTCTCGTTGAAGGGGGTTTGGCTGAATCTACGGGCTTACTAGCGGTTAATGATGAAGTACTTGAAGTGAATGGTATTGAGGTTTGTTTTTTAATTTTTCAATGAAAATTTTTTTCCAGAAGTAAGAATAGGATAACTGCTGTTCATTATAGATTTTTTTCGTGCGGAAGTTGATGATGTAAGTATCGTCCCCTTTTTCTATGTTTCTTATACATTATTTTCAGGTACAAGGTAAAACTTTAGACCAAGTAACAGATATGATGGTAGCAAATGCTCAGAATTTGATAATTACTGTGAAACCAGCGAACCAGCAAAATACTCTCCAACGTGGCATACATTCACGGATTTCAGGTTGGAGTGGAACTTCCGAAGATGCATTAATGGCTCAGAGGCGAGATAATAACAATGATATGCAGAGCACTAGTGGGTAGGTTTCAAACATAATTTTTGATAATAGCCCATTTATATCAATTTTTATTTATATTAATTCCTCCATCTCTTGAAGAAGAAGGCAGTGATCATGATATTTCAAAATGTATGTGAAAATAATTACTTAAGTGTTGTCTTTCCAGTGGATTATCGAAAAGTCACCGAAACAACAATGAGCTGAGTGATGAAGATTCAGATGAAGATATTGTTGTTGATCATACTAAAGAAAACATTGGTAACACAGCATCAGAAAGCCATCATCACCATAGGTACCAAAGAAATCGATAGATTCCATTTATTTATCAACAGTTTACTATGAATGAAGTCTTTTATCTTTAATTTTCACTTTTTTTGGTCAAACTAGATTACTTATGACTCTACTTTTGCGGTTGGGGAGTTTAAATAAACTTGTCCATTTGTTACTGACAAGGTCTCAAATTTTTGGGACTTCCTAATTTGGGAAGTTGAAGTGCATTTATTTGTTTCAAAGATATTTCATCATGGTCAAAACAGTATATAATATAGTGTAATGTTACTGTTCTCCCCGGACTGGAAATTTCGTACTCCCTTGTTAACTTTCCATTTGTATAATTTACATGTCATAAAATGAACAGCATCCATATTGGGTTGGATTGATTCACCTGTTTGTTTCTGTTTCGAATTTGCGCCTTAATTTCACAGTTTATTTTGTTTTTATCCCAACGGTGGTGCCTTTTCTTCGTGCTTTTTATATCACTTGATAAAAAGTTTGTGATTTTTTTTTTCAAATTTTTAGAATCAATTTCGAGCTGTTTTTGTAGGATAATTGATTTTTTTGAGTAGTGTCTGCTTTTCATTTTTCTGTTTTTAAGAACAGGTCAATTCTCTGTGCGTGTTTTGTGCATTTCGAACATGATTATTGCCCTTCATGATATTCATGAAAGTATATTGTCCCTCTCTCTGTGAAGTTTGGTATTATAACACAAAACCTTGAAACATATACCTTACATGGAACGTATGCGACTTTGGAATTGACTGCATGATCTCTTTTAGTTGGGCCTCATTCCTCCTGGTTCTAGTGGAAAACAAAAATTTTTTCATTTTGATTACTATTCCTGAATCTGTTGTGATTTCCTCGAGTTCATATATAATGTTATAATTATATTATGTTTAAATTTAGATATTTGTGCAAGGTTATTTGTTAGAAGTGTTTATTTTGCTTCCGCGAATTCTGATGGAAATGAATTTTTAAAATTTAATATTCAAGCCACCGAAACTTTGCACTTCAAATTTATTTTTGCATGATATTCGGCGGAAACCGTTAAAAATGTCGTTATGAAGGCATGTTTGTTTGAATTTTCAATAGAGGTTCCACTAACTTTATCTTCACGGAATCTACTGCCGAAGAGATCGTTTCTTTAAATTTTTGGATTAAAATTTCAGTTCCATATCCCAATTGCTCATTCTTTTGATTGCATATATTATCTCTGTGATACGAAAACGTGAAGTAGACTGCTGTATCAAATACAATAAACAGACTTCACAAGGTTGTCTATCGTCATCATGAATAAATTTGCAATACATAATTTCCCATTACATCTCGTTTTTTGCTCGTATTTAAATGCGCATTTATTGGTAATATCATCTGGGAATTTGCATCTCTGTCGGAAAACCAAAATATTTCATAATAAGCTCGTTGAAATAAACATCGTGTTTTTATGTTATTGATATCCGCACTACAGATCTAGACAATACGCTGACTCTGGAAATATGTCCAGGATTCGGATCATTTGTTGCTAATACAGATTAATAAGCCTTTTTGCGTGGTGACCCATTTAATATGACCGCAGACCGTGTTAAAGACAATTTTCCGGTGAGGTTGGGGATTGTTAGGAGATTTGGAAGTGCTGTGTGAGTGCTCTGTGGTATCACGTATAACTTGCTGGAAGTTCACTGAAAATCCTGGAACTTTCTTCACTTATACCTTAGAAGGGTATTTCCTGGTAATTCTTTGTTAAGCAGGGGATATTTCTTTGAGACGACAATAATATCAGCATGCAAAGCGGAAGATCTGATGGAAAGGCTGAAGTAAGCATCTAAGAGTTAAATCTGTAAGTGATGTTCTTCAAGCCAAGCAATTGAAAGAACTGGTACATTTCAAAGTAAGATGTCGTCGTTTTGTCGTTCAATCTGTTTCCAGGTGATTTACACTGAGATTTTCCGACACTTCGCGAAGCTATTAGATATAAAATTTCTTCGAATTGATCTTCCAGCATCCTTCTAAAGGTGAATTTCAAATCATTATTACCGCATTCCCGTTCACTCAGTAATAGTGTGTTCGATTCTTTACTTACATTCTCCTGAGGACCCTTTTTGTATTTTGAATAAGATTGAATAAGCCATTATATTACTTTCTTATATATTTAAATTACAATATACATCTAATGACTGTTGACATAAAAATTGACATAAATTGACATAAAAAATGACAATGGCTTATTCAGTCCTATATATTCATGAATCTAGTTTTCATAGTTTTCTTGGAATCCTTCATACTTTTTCGCCTTTTTCTTCATTTGAATTTTATCTTATAATCTGCTAAATTAGCTTTTTTTTCAAACTACATTTTGAAGTTACTGTCAACAATTATTGAAATGTATATTGTAATTTGAATATATCAGAAAGTAATATTACAGCCTCATGTTATGCTGATTTATTTACTCTTTGTTTGGCCTTATCGTTTTCTTATCAATCCATTCTATCGTCATCGCCCATTTGCATCTCATATCGTGAAAAGTTACATTCAAAGCCGTAAATATCCCACGTGGACATCGTTTTTTCTGCTGTATCGGTAATGGCTATTCTACAATGTTTATTATCACTCTATAAGAAGAACTCATAGAAGCACTGCGTGCAAGAAACTTCAGGAATTGGTTTTTCGACTTCATCTTCAAAAAATTTCTTTGGAGCAATTTTCATTATTTTACTCATCATTTGAGGGACGTTCAAGACGACAATTTTGGCGACAAACATTTCAATTTTAATGTTGATGGCCATAATTATTGCATATTGAGGTATGTTACTCTTTTCCTATCTGCAAAAATTAATATTATTGTTAATACCGTTTTTCATTGCTGTATTTAAAAATGTTTAATTCCCCATTGTTTCAAATACATATTATATTTTTTTCTAACATCTATGAACTAGACACAACTGTGCATAACATTGCAAAAGACACTTCAAATAGGGTGGGCCCAGAAGAAATATATATATATATATATATATATAGATATAGATATAGATATTTTTCTCACTTTTCATATCACATATATCGAATTGCTTTTAAATATAGGAATTTAGATAACACGGCAAGTGTTTTCCTCATGTTTGTTTAAAAAAATAGTTGTATATAGAAAGAGAGAAAGAGAAACAGAGGAAAAGATAGTTGCTCGATTAGTGTTTTATTGATCTGCTGTTAGTCATACGATGAATGTTGTTGTTCAATAGATAACTTAGTCGTCGCTTTCTTCGATAGGGGTATATTTTTCATATTTACAGTTAAGTCGTAAACATGAATTTTTAATGAATACTAGCTATTCTTTATGTCGATTTTTCTGATTAAAAAAATCTCAGACAGTTATTATACGAAAATGGAATAGAACTTCCAATGTCATTGCTGTCAATGCATATGATAGATCTAAGGTATGAGTCAGATAAATCAAATCAAGCAGCCATCATGTGCATCAATATAATAGCTGTGTTGCGCAGGCAAAATCAATTTCTGGATATGTCGTCTGTAACAGCCGCAATCTACAAATTGTGAACTTTGTAGTCGCACAAAATTGTACGATAGTATTGTATAGAAGAAAATAATATAATTCACTGCAAATTGTATGTAGTTTCTCGCATATTTTCATGCTTTGGCAGTCTGTGCGACTGTTAGGGTGTTGGAGGATGGGCAGCCGTACGGATGAGATAAATGTGAGGGATGGCCTTGATGGTAAGGAACTCGTCTCATTCATTTCATTTTTTGAATAGAACAGTTCTTCATAAAACTCTCCACTGTTGTTAAAATTTAATTTTCTAGAGTTTCTTTCACATCACTTCGTATTACTAGTAGATGTACGGAGAGCACTGTCAACAACCCATTCATCATCTGAAGATGCTGTTGGATGAAAGCATTTTTTGTTTTATCTGCAAGAGAAATAAAATTTTCCTGTCAAACTTCTGTATGTTAACTTCAATTATTTTTCTAATCCATTTGTCTAAATCCATTGTTGCTTCATTTTCAGTTTCCCTCGCACTTTTTTATAATGCCAGAGGGTCTAATCGTTTTTTTTTTCGGACTCATTAAGAAGTGACGAAATTGCGTGTTTCAATAGTAATTGATTTTGGATACTACATGGTAAGCATCGTGCTACTCTGATATCTGTTTCAATATTGAAAGGCTACTCATTTTTTTAGTTTCGAAAAATTTTCTGGTAAGAAATAGCAAAATAGGAAGCATTAAAATAACCATCTGCGGTTTGGGTTCGAACATGGTCAAAGACTAAAATTTAAGGACCTAAAACATTAACAGCTGCTTCTCAGTCTAACCTTTATCTTGAATTATTTTGTCGACTTTGATAAACTCGTCAGAAATGACGTTCAGCAACGATAGTAATAATTCATGATATAGTCTATAATCGACAAATTTAAATGTTTCTGTATATTCGAACTAGTAAACAATGCCGCTCGCTTAAACACATTCACAAAAATCTGTTATATATTGACATATTATTGGATAGATATATAATTATCACTTTTAGTGTACGAAATTTTGGCACTGCTGCAGGGAAATAGGTATATCAGTTGTGAAAAGAAAATGCTTTTTCGCTGATACACACAACACTTTTTTAAAAACTCATAGCATAGAATCGCATCCCTTTTTCAGATATGTTTTCAGTTTTCCCAATCAACAGAAACGATTTAATGTTCTTTGTTTACTTCTTCGCATCTCTCTTGCAATAGACATTGTTATTGTTAGTGATGAACTTTGAGACGTCCTTTCCCTTCTTAAATTTTCTCGTAGTTATGATTTTTCTCCATTTTTTGCCGCTAAAATTCGAATTTTTGCATATTTAATGGAAGATTGATTTATATATATGAATATTTCGTGAGATTTTTTATATCTGTTTGTTATACTTTCGTTGTTTATATGGAATATTCATTTGAGTATCCGAAGTAGGAGAAACATAAGTGATATGAAATAGGAGAAGCATAAATTGAAAATGAACTTTTTCCCAACACCATTCAACATGTTGTTTAAGTTTATTCAGAATTTAAGGTTAGTAAATGTATTAGCAATTTTCTTTCATATTTTGACTGTTTATAAAAAAAATTTCTTATCCAATTCAATTCGTTTTGAAAGGACAGAGTGCACTTTGAGTAAATTCACCATTGTACAACTGATGTTATGGAGAATCATATCTCATTGAGAATTAAATAATAAGGGACTGAGATTGCAAGATGAGAGATTAGGTGGTCCAATGGCTGAATTATACATCTGCATAACTCACAGTTTCAACAACATTTCAAAATTCACTCATTATCTAATAGTATTATTTGTTTTTCTCTATTGTAATCACTGATGATGGAATTTGATGCTGGATGGGATAAAGAACCAACATTGAAAAATTGGAAATCATTTTTTGTGAACAACACCATTAGTTTTTGTGCTGCAAGTACACTGTTATATGTTCTACTTCTGAAGACCTTTACTGCTCTATTCAGTTTTTGAGAAGGGTTTTTCATGAGCATTTCCTTTGCTGTGTCACATACGCTAGTGTATTATAACTTTTAACTTTCACTATCTTTTTTATGTTTTCATCTCTATATATTTCGTTGATATTTTAATTATTTCTTCCTTTTGAGTTTTAAACTTTACATTTCCACCATTTCAGAATTGGTTGTTATCCGTATATCAAATATCATTGCACGAAAGGACCGTGGGAGGATTTCAGCATCGAAAATCGTTTTTATAAATTTATTACAGTTTTGAATTGTGGCAAGTATCTTTTTCCACTTAACTGTTTGACACATTGAATTGAAAAAAATTTTAAATATTCTACAGTAAAAAAGATATCTGCAGAGCCCAAATTTTTTGTTAATATTTTTTATTCAGTACTTTTGTTTAACGTTTGGTTGATAAAAGTATTTTGTAGGATTGCCTTGTCTGCTGTACGGATTAGCGGCACGAACTTTTATCCGGCATACTGATTATATTGTGGACAAAAATACGGGTCAGAAAGTTGCAATCAAATTTTTGCTTAAAGAACTTCACAGTTAAGGTAATTTCTCAGATTTTAGATGAGAACCTTTGATGTTCTATATTTTTTTACCGCACGAAGTCCTCCAAGACTCATTTAATGTATCGGCGCAAAGAAAAGAAATGCATTTTTACTTATATAAAAATTAAAAATTTATTGAAATAACTGCGCAAGATCAATCTCAAACGTTCGCTTTTGCGAAGAAGCATTACTTTTATGAGGTTTTTTTTACTCTGATTGACTTGCTCTACTCTCTCTCTCTACATTTCTGTTGCTTTATTTCTCATTCCAAATCCTAATTAGATTGATGGAAGTGTTTGTGGTAGATGATTGAAACTTTGTCCAAACTTTTAAAGAGACCTTTGCATTTCTTTTGCGTGTACTCTGAGAACAAATAGTTGTAATATGAAAGTTTTCTTTAAAATTATTGAGTTTCTCCTCCGTTGTTTTCTTTTCTTTTGTGTAGGAAAGGACATTGAAAGCATTAGTTACGGATGGGCTAGATTTCTCTAATAATTTTTGATGCTAGGGTCTCATGTCTGTTTAGTTTTGCAGTAAATTATGTTCATCATGATAATTTTTATTTTTTTGAGTTTCATATTTCCTGATCATTGACATAAAGTATATTTTTTATTATTAAAAAGTGGCAGTTTAGTTGTCTGGAAGGTACAGTAAAGCGTCTCATGTTGTTACATAGGACTTTAAACCATATCAGTATCAGACGGATAGTCGTTTCTCGAGGTGTGGTTAAAAATAGTTTAGTTCGCAAATGAAGTTTTAGTGTAAGTTTTCAACTAAAACTTTGGCACGAAAATACGATGTGTATATTAATTCAGGAAGTCAGAAAATTTGCTCTCACATCTATTTGGAAATTAATATTTCTATTTCACAGTTATCATATCACCAGATCCTCTGTGCATTTCTTACATTTTTATACATTGAAAAAAATTTTATACATTTGCGTTCTGTATCTGTTTACTTTTTTTAGATTCCACAAGATTGCGATTACCAAATGCCTTCTCCATCCAGTCCATTGGAATATCGGCCAACTCCACATCTTATTCTTATCATTATTTTCGTTTTCCTTCCACTGATTTATTTGTGCGGACGACTGGCTGTCACATCATGTTTTATGTTGTTATTTGTCCTTAAATCGATGTTCTCACCAATTTTGCAGTTATTCTATGGGAATGAATTGATTCCCATTCCACAGATCGGTTATGTACCGCCAGTACGAATAATGGCAAGTACAGTGCAGGAAGCACAGGTAGAGCAGTCTTCGGATGAGCAGGTAACGTATACATTAGGCTATCATTAGTTTGTTCTATATAAAATCAAATAACTACTCTATTTTAGAGGAGGAAGTTTTTCGGACATATTTCTCTTTTTTTGGAAATATTAATTTGCGAATTGTCGAATGCAAGCTTTGCGGAATTATAATCTGGCAGCATAATGCTGTTTAGTGCTGTTGCTTGCAGCTTACTGATGAAAACGATGGAGAACACGAACTAATCAACACGGTAAAAATTACTGATGACTTTATCAAAGCGCAACCTAAAAATCCAACTAATGCGCAACCTATTCAGTCTCGTTTGGAGATTCAAACAGGTTTATCTTTGCTAAGTTCTTTACTGTGCAAATTCAAAATATAATTTTGTTTCACTGATTGAATTATCTTTCATGATTTTATCTCATGGATTCTTCGACTTGCCATTCTTCGTCGATTTCCGCTATCATCGCTTAAGATCTTCTCATTTAACAGATTTGTTTCCTTGTTTATTAAAACTTGAGTTGGAACTGCCATCGTGATATGTCCCAACATTTTCAAGTCTGAATAAACTTCGGTTTGTCTTATTAGCTTGTGCTTCGCAAAATATTTTAGGGATTTTGTAGTCCTGAATATTTCAGAAGGTTTTCATGATTCGGAACATGATTCTGGTAATGATGACCACTCAGCATTATCTGCAAGTTCAACAGCGACAACTTCCACCAATCAAACCTTGGACATACCGGGAGCGGAAAGTATGCAAAGCCATAGTATTTTTAAGCGATCGATTCAGTGGCCGCGGCATCGAGATAATTCTTCCCGAACGAATGACATGTAGCAGTAGTTGAAGGCAGATTAACAGTGTGGGGCTCCTATTAGCTAAGGTTTTATCATATGTGTCTTTCAGAAAGCTTTAATAAGCTCTTGCCATTTATTGAAAGTAACTTCCGAGTCGTAATCCATCCAATTCGTTTTTTGCTTATATATATATATCGTCAATGCAGACTTTTTTGATCTTATTTTCGATAAAATTCTTTTAAGCTATAATTGCAAATAGAATGAACGGCCATTCAATTAGAGTAGTTTATTTTAACATCCCAGAAAGACAGGGAATTCTGTCCTAAATTCTTAATATGAAGAAGTGATAAAGGTTCACATGTAACTGAGATAAATGAAAATTGCATGATTTCCGTTCCCTAACCATCTAGTAGTTCTTATTTTTATTTCGTGACAGTTACATTTTCATACAATTTGTTTTCAGCCGAACTCCATTCTCTTCAGCAATTTGTGAGAAATATAATGATCTCTTGTACATTATGTAATATTTGTTCTTGATAAAATGCATTATTTTTTTGTGATTTTAAACTGAATAAAATAAGTTTTCAAAAACTGAGCTTTCATAGTGTAAAAAGAACAGATTAAGGGTTAAACTTGTGTCTCTTACCTCGATTTATGGCTGCATCTGCATCTGCTTATGTTAAAAAAAGGCATTAAAAAAAGAGCTGAGAAGTTTCTAAATCAAATTCCTCATATAAATTGTGATCTTCGCGTATGTCCCCTGCTGATCTCATTATTGCTTGCTGAGGACTGAATGTTTTGTTTTTGAATTCTACGTGGTTATAAAATGTGGACCGCTTGTTTGTGTAAATGAAACATTATTTAATCACTTCAAAAAAAGGTGCGAATAAATTAACGAAATGTCATTCGCCTGAAATAAATAAGTGGGGTAGCCCTTGTTGGTCCTGAAACGTTCCGCATTCACAAGTTTTGAGCAGTTCATTATTGATTACACACCAGTCATCCTACAGAGTTAGCTAGTTAGTGTCAAGAAATAAAATATGAATTGAAAAACGGCTGTAGGATGACTGGCCTGCTTCTTTGAGAGATTTCTTTGAGGAAAAATGGCGAAACCCTGGGAACATGCGTATTGCAGCTCTTTCCAAGATCAACTAATAAGTGATCGATTCTATATTCCATAATTTCGCATAAAATAATAGTGAAGGAAAAAACAATGAGGAATACATAACTTCACGAAAAAGCAGACCCCAAAGACATTGAGAATTAAGCTGGAAACAAAATAAATCCAAGTGAGCTTGAGAAAACACAAATTTCTAAAGATAAATACAATTAGCTTGAAAAGTAAACCATGTGAAACATGAGGTCGTATCAATGAGAAAACCCCAAGTATGTACAGTAAGTAAAGGTTTGGTTAAAATCCTAAATACTTCGGTGCAGCGGTAAATGTACTGCTTCAGAACAAGGAGTATTAGGGTGGTGATACGCTATTAAACAAAAATAAAAAGATACAACAATCCTTTGATGTAATCAACAATTTCTTGGCCACCTAGTTTGGATTCGCCGTAAAAACGGTCAACGAACGAGATCGGCACTTCTCCTATGCGGTAATTCAATTTGCTTGCACGAAACATCATTTCCATCTGGAAAAGAAATGGGTACTATTGCTTAGAAATAATAACTTCGGTCGAGTCAGTATTTTTTCTGTCTTAAGCTTTAATCAAAAAAACCAGATTAAAGTTCACAGTTGTGAGAGCAACAGTTTAGAAAGTTTTGCGTTCTAATGAACGTAAAATTTAAACCTGGAACACATATCCCTTCGAAACGCTGTCAGCAATCAACCTCGCCAGAACATCCTTGCGATATAGACGAAAAGACCCAGTTAAATCAGAAACTCCCGGTCGAAGCAGAAACTAAAATAATGAAATAGATCATCCTATTGTAAAAGTGATTAATTCCTTTAAGAAATGAACCTGAGCTAAAAAGTTAGCACCACGACTGACGAGTTTTCGTCTGAGATTCCAACCCGAAACACCACCACCATTAGCATAACGTGTGCTCGTTACAATGTCGTACTGAAAACAGTAGGATAAAAAGAATTACGACCGATTACTGCTTTTACTGCTTCTATATCTCATTTAATTTTGCGTAATCTTTGTCATCATCCTGTTAAGTACTTAGAAAATACATTCAGCAATAAGCCTTCTTTCATCAATTCAAAAATGATTCTGTTATCCATCCGTATTTAAACTAATTAGAGAAGGTGGATTGGATATGAGCTAAAACCCAACATTTTTATGTTGTTGCAACTTGATCATTTCAGGAATGAATTTTGGATGATGTGATAGATCAGCATCCATCAAGATAACATAATCTCCTCGAGCAAATTGTAATCCGTGAGTGTAAGCAGTTCCAAGACCTAGAAATAGAGAAGGTGTGCTTCATTAAAGATCATACCGATTTTAATTAGTTTTTCATTTTTGGATTTCTCGAACATAAATATTTGAAAGAGATTTTATTGGGCATAAAACAATTAATACGCACTACGAAAATAATCTAAAACATACCTAATTTCCTTGCTCTAGGCCTTAAAATAATCTTGTCGCTGCCAAATTCATCTTCTAACTTTTTAGCCACATCCATTGTTCCGTCTGGGCTGCTGTCATCGATGATAATCACCTTTGAAAATTAGCAGTTTTAAAATTGGTGCAGTCAAACATTCTAAACCTGCAGAAAATAGAATTTTCTTATAAAATTAACGCAAGGAAAAATACCTCGTGAGAAAATCCGGTTTTTTTCATATATTTCTCGATTAGCCAAATACATACTGGTAAATTCTCCTTTTCGTTGTATGTTGGTAATAGAATTGTATACTTAGGATTGATTCCATCTTTCGACATTCGTGAATTTTGACGTAACTAAATGTTAATTTTAATTAATAATAATTTCAGCAAATTCAGGTAGGTCTGAACACAGTCCGATAAATAAGTTTCCGCATAATGAGGAAGTCCTGCAAAAATTAAAACTCCCACAACTCCTTTTTTTCATTAGTTCACTCTTACAATATTCCATCACTTTCATGACCAAATGCCATTCGGTTAAATTCGATAACCGTTTTTCTTGTTTTAACTTCGATTAAAGTTTCCTAATAAGTTTTTATAAATAACTGCTCGCTAATATTCTCTCCCCTAAACAAATTATTTTAAGTTTCTCAATAAAGCTTGAATAACATCGAAAGAGTTCATATTCAATTAGGAAGAAGAGAACGTGATATCAATAGCTCCAGGAAACAGCACTTGCTGTTTTTCAATCCTTTCAGGATAAGCCTTCGAAAATGGATGAGAATATAAAAAACTCTCTGGTATAACGATAAACAAGGAGATCAACTTCCACTATTCGAAATATGATTATTACGTCATTATATTCACAAATGAAGTTCGACATTTGGTTAAAGTCGCGAAAATATGCATGGATATGGTTGTTCCGGAGAGTAACTTGATAAAAATTAAACAAGCGATCTGTAGCAGCTGTGTTACTTATTCTTGCATTAAAATAAGGCAGGCAAAATTATGAAGCCCCTACTTATAAAAAATCAAAGTATTTCATAAAAACTTGGGAATACATATTCCGAATTATCATCGATGACGAAAGTCGGAATCCGGAGCATTTCCATAAATGCAATCATAATTATCGATTCTCTCAAAAAACCAAAAACGATCCGAAAAGATGGCAAGGAGAGTTAACGAAATTCTTATCAGTTCGTGCGAAAGCAACAAATGCAAAACGAGTTAGAAAAAACAGACTTTTAAGATCTTTTGAAAATGATAAAAACATGAAAAAATGAGAATAATTCTTTCGCAAGTAGGTAAAAAAACTGTGAAAAAACCAGTGAAAAAAGACATTTCCGAAATTCATAAAAAATTTTATTTGCAAGTGGCAATACTAAGCAAATAATTCAAATAACAACTGCTGCAAATAAGTATTTTTGGCAAGCTGAATACAAAGTACAGATGTGAAGCCAGTAATTTTTACAAAATTTGACGATTATTTTCTAGGAAAAGGTTCCTTAAGTTTGAAAACAAAATATTTATGTACACAACATATAAAGTCTCTGTCCTCAAATTAGAAGATTATATTGGCTCTGCGCGTACATAAAAAGTATCAAAACACAAGTTCGTATGTCACTTTTCCTAGTGCTCACTTCGATGTACGCTGGTAACGACCAGAAAAACAAGATTTTCATCAATATCTAGCAAAACAAAACACTGTATCTAATTTAACTTTTTTGAGCTCTTCCGCCATAAATCAATGTACTCGTCAGCATTAAATTTCACGGTTTCCTGTTTCTTCTGAAAATTAGACGCTTAATGTTAATGACATAAACTGGAAATAAAAATGATAATATAGTTTAAGAACTCGATTTTTTTACATAAAAAAAGTAAGAAAAAACATTAACAGTATTGCAAAAATGCTTTTGAGTGCTTCAGTCTCCCAGACATACGATCTTTGTGAAGTCATGAATATTTTCCAGTTCTCGAATTCAAAACATTAATAAACAAAGCTTGCAAAAAAAAAAAAAACCATCTAAGGGTTCCGCAGCTCGTATTGGGATCGTCGATCCGTAGGGTTGCTTCTCAAAGACTAGAAATAAAATCAAGATTTTTTTAAATTTTGGTGTTGGCTCACCGTAAGTTTCCTAGTTTTATGTCGTTTCATTTCTAAGTGCCGACGTTCTTCATCTGTTAAACTATCCAAATTAAAAGGCATTTGAATCAAATTTAAGGGTTCCGCAGCTCGTATTGGAACCGTCGACCCATCTGGTTGGAGCAGCTGAATAAAAGAAATAAGTTTGAAAAATCATGAATACCCCGACTTTCATTTATCAAATCATCAAATCAATAGATCCAGATAAGAATCCAACTTTAAGTGAATGAAAAATTCAAATATTCTATCAATAAATCGATGATGCACATAATAATTTAGTATTTCAGAACAAAAGGTAATCTTACAGTCACGTGATATTGTCGAATATATTTGGCACGTTTTATTCGAGAAATGGCTGCATAATGAGCACTGCAACGATCTGGAAATGAAGAAAATGAGAAAAATATATCAAAAAAGATGTGGAATTAATTTTGCACTGTAAAATAGTCAACAGATTCCTGTATGTAATAGAAACTAATAAGTAACAAAAGTAACAGCAAAAAGGTAAAATTTACCTGAACGATAGAAAGTTTTAACAGTAGAAAACAGAGAAGTCACTCGAATGAATGCCACATTCCTCAGTAACTCCAACATCTTAAATTAAACGGTCATTTTGATATAACTGTTTTACGAGAGGTATGAGAAGAGAACTCAGAAAAGACATTAACATGGATAGTTCAGGTAATGATACTTCACCTTACATTGAAAACTTGATATAGTGGTACCAAGTTGAGCTTTTAGTCAAAATAACGATATCCACCACTTAGTTCATTTCACAAATTCAGCTAAAATCGTCGCACACTAGTGAAACACAAACAACGCACCAAACTGTGCCACCAAAGCACACATAAGAAAGAAATACCAAATATTCAGAGAGCAAAAGAACGAAAGGAATTATGAAACAGTTAAAGCATTTATTGGTTGTTAATAAAAATTGTACCGAGCTATGGGCAGAGAATAGGAAAGGAATGAGAGATATGGTATAACTGAAAGAAAGACAGCTATAGATGGTTGAAAAATGAAGATAGGACTCAGAAAGGATGACGGACAAGTGAAAAGTCCCTGTTAAAGTGAATGAGAACAACAGACTACAATTGACCATCACACCTTGCATACAACTGATACCTTGTCATCCGGCAATGAATTATATGATAAATAATAGTGACACATGCTGTCCAGTAGTGTGGTAGTTATCATGTTTATTTTACACACAGAAGGTTCGAATCCGTTTTAGATCAACTTGACATTTGTTTAGAGGAAGTTTAATCTTTCCAAATACGTTCACAATTTTGACTATTTGAAATTGTTTCTCAGAACTTAAAACATTGTGACTATTCAAAAATTAGCTACTTTTTCAAAGTATTTCAATTAAAAAAAAAAGGATAATGATTAACATTGGCTTAATTGGACAGTATACATTGTATGTCCAGTAATAATACTGATAGATCATCATTCTAAGAGTGTTAGATATGCAGTGTTATCGGTGATTGTGCAAATTCAATGGAATATTTGAATTTCTTCATGAAAAAATTTTTTAATCAAAACAATTGTCTCCTGACTTTCGGCGTGTTGGGAAATGATTTTTTTTTTGATCATTTTCAACATTTAAGTTGAAAATATAGGAAGTTTCCTTAATTTGACGCACACGATAGACATATGCATACACAAACACACACACACACACACACACATACTCTCGTTCATTCCTTGATCTTCGATTTTACGATAATTATAGTAAGGAAAGAGTGTTCTTTATAATGTTCAATTTTTAAAATCAATCGAAATAAAAAATTGGTGATTCAATTCGATTTACTTAACAAATATGACAAAAATGTTCACCGAAGTAGATCTGAACTAAAATCTGAAGCTTCTGATCCGAAATCAGTTGCATTGCGTCTCATCACAGTCGAATATTGCTAATTTTACCTCAGTCTGATTCCAGCAAGGATAGAAAGTGGACGCGAACTTTCTCCTTGTGTCAGTAAACATGAGTCGCATGTGGCCGAGCATACACTTCTTGCGGTATAGTGATTTGTGGAGGCGCGGGGATTGGATGGATCTCGCGTTTAGTTGAGACCCATATCGGAGTTTTGTTGGCGTCGAAGTTCTTGTGACTTTCGTTATTTGTCTCTTTTCGACGACTTGTTAGAGATTAAAATTCTCCATAACTCCGGTTTTTAGTTTGTTTCTCTACTGCTTTGTTATGAAACAATCCACTATTTGAAGTTCCTAGTCTATTTGAATAATCATGTAACATTGATTTATATCTGTGGCAATTATTAATTGTTGATGTGATCACTGAAGAACTTATCTTTTCGTATTGAATAAATTAAATCAGGAGTATGGGTATAGAATGTTCATAGCTTTAATCATTTATATATATATATATATCAGTCCAAAATATATATCTTCAGAATTCTGCAGCTAGAGTGTCATAAACATTTATTTTGGGTAATAATATCGAATTTATTAGACGATGAATTCGCCGTTTTGCGTGTTTGAAATTTTATCATCTTTTACTATTGGAATTTTAGTGTTTGGAGCAAACAGTTCTTGAAATTTGAAACGCAATAGGCCAGGTCCGAAAGTGACAAAATCGTAATGTCACAATTTGGCCCGAAAAATCCAGCTGCTTGGGCTCGACCACCTGGTAATTTTTGTTATGTATACTCGATTCGACTAACTATTAATAAAGTTCTACTTTTAGACATAGAAGAATTTGTAATTTGCTAGATAGATGGTGAATACAGTATTAACACTTTTTTCTGCTTCTAGGAGTGTTATGTGCGGTAGAATTGTGTTATACTGTGATACCATCATTTATTGATTAATTCAATTCGTTTGTATAAAGTGAATCTTTTATGTATCTATAAGTAGTATTACTCTTGCCGTTTGGCATTAAAAGTTTGGTTTTTGGTACAGTTGTCGGAATTATATAGAAATTTTCGATCAATCATTCATATATGTTAGTTTAAAGCAAAAGTTCTTGTTTGTGAAACCAAAGTTTCGAACAGTAGTGTAACTTAGTTTTCGAGTAGTGTTATATTTTTAGTTTGAAATTAATATTGGTGATTAAATCATTGCAGGAGCAAATCAGCAACTAAATGCTGGTCTATTTCAAAACCCATTAATTGGTGCACAACCATTTGCACAGATGGGTATGATCAATGCTGCTGCTTTTTCTCAGCAAGCAGTAGGTAACATGGGCATGAATTTGGGTATGCTGCAGACACCATCACAAACAATTCGAATGCAAGCCCAGCAACAGGTAACTAGAATTTTGATATAATTACATTCGAATAAAAAGCTATCATGCAATACTTCAACGTTAATGTACTAATTGCAGTCCCCAAAATTCATGTTATCTTTGTTGACGGTTTTACTTCTTATAAGTACTCTGCCTTACTTTATTCCGAAGGTTGCGTATTTAGAAATAGAATTCTTTGATTTATATGTAACATAAGGCTGCGTTCATAATGTCGAATGTACGTCTAAAGGTTAGTTTTTATGAAAGTGTTTCAGTTCTTCGAACAAACTCTCCAAGGAAAAACAAAAGTGTTATACACTTTTAGCGTTATTACTTGGATAAAATGAGATCGGAATTTTAAAAATTTGAATATTCAGTACGTGATTTTCTTTGACGTTAATGAGAAAATAGGCTGTGATTATGGATGCGATATATTAAGGTTACTTTGAGAAATCTGCAAACATACTGTGCTGCCCAATGAATCCACCTAAAACACAACTAATGAATGAAACAAATTACTGATTAAGCTACACTAATCTTTTGTAGAGTGACTTAGCTTAATAACTAATCCGTGATGGGTGATTAAAAAGGATTCAACATGTCCTTTTTATTATTTGCATATTTTGGCGGTAATGCAGAACTTTCAGCAAAAGAACCGTACATTTTCGGGTGTGGTTACAAAAATGCATGACAATTATGGATTTATTGATGACGATGTTTTCTTCCAAGTAAGGTATGTGTGAATTAGATGTTTCTTCGTGACACTGAAGTTATTCATAATTCCTTATTTATGTAGTTATTTATGCAATAAAATTCAAGAAATGATTCGATATCGACAAAATATTGAAGTAACAGGCTTTGTTTACTTCGAGCATCCGCTGTTGTCAATCTATACTGTTAACTTGCAAAGTCCGCATTCATGCTCGTCTTCCTGATTATTCAAATAATAGAATAAGCAGATTTTTTCAAAAAAAAAAAATGAAAAGGAGTTTCTTCTTCGTTTTCAATAATTTTCGATACTGATTAAAAATCTTCAATACTGCAGTGAAGTTTTTAGTAATGTTCGTGGTGCTTTACCACGAACAGGTGATCGGGTTATGGTCGAAGCATCATACAATCCGACTATGCCGTTCAAATGGAATGCATATCGAGTCCAGTTAATTGGCGATAAAGGTGGTCCAGGTGGTGGTGGACCATCGGCTCATACACCTCCAGATCGCAGTCGACAACCGATGGCCAGCCGTGGAATGATACCTGGTGAACAAAGTTGGGCCGGGAAAACTCTTGAGAAGCCACAAACCGTTGCACATATAAATGACTCTCGTTCACGTGATTTTCGTGCATGTAATTTTTATATCCACTATTAAATGCATCGAAAGAGTTTTTAAAACTTCTCCTATTTTATAGATCTTTTGGGCTTGAAATTTAAATCTTCTTATCTCATATCGTAGTAGGGTTATATGAATATTGTGAATCTGTTATTAATTCATTAAAACGATTTTTTTGCATAGCTAAAAGTCAAAATTCTGTGTTTGTAGCGCCACGTTCCCGTTCACCGGTTGGAGCAGGCCGACATCGTTCTCCTCGAGGTGGACCTTGTGGTCCACCAGCACTAGTACAGGACATGAGGCGTTTGAGTCCGCCGAGACGTATTTCACCACCACGGGGTCTTGCACGACGATCACCTCGAAGGTTAAGTTTGTTTTTCAGTAGTGTTATGTAAATCGCTGAATATTCGGGAAGAAGCATAATAACATTTTTCGTTAAGAAATACGGTTGGGTATCAAAGCTGGTAGCTTCTGAACTCTTGAACTCAAATACACTTTTTTATAGGAGCCCACCTCGTGACTACGCGAAGGGCCCAATGGGTCGTATATCCCCAAAACATTCAACACCAGCACGAAAACATGAAGGGAAACGGGAGCACTCAGCCAGTATTTCGGGACGTAATCGATCTCCCTCACAAAAACATGATCCAAACACTCATGATAGTTTGTCACCTCCTCGTCGACGTGCGCGTATCATACTGCGTTATCAATGTTACATTCCAAAACCACCAATTTTGTAGGTTATTTTACAGATCTTTTACTTTGTTGGTTTTATTGTGCAGTTAGTGATAAAACTTTTAGACGTGAGTTTTAAAATCTTTTTTTTTGGTTTTGGTTTTGAGCTGTAATATATAATAATGAAGAAATGGAGCGAGGCAAACCGTGATGCAGCTGCGTAAACGTTATCCGTCACTCTACATTCCATCAGACTTTTGTGATGTCAGCATGGAATGGCCGAAAACGACACCTATCGAAAATCCGATATCGATTTCCACGGCACCTATCACTTATCATGTTTTGCATAAGGATGTCGATTGCCCGAGTGAAAACTTGCAAGCACTGAATCCTCCTGATGCGGATTACCGGTTTTCCGTTAAGGTCCAACTTTTCTTCACTTAATTTATTTTCGAATATCAGTGCATCTAATATCAAAGCTCAGTTTCACAATTTCATCTCGAATGAGTTCCTTCTTATTTTCGTTCATGCAGTTGCTTATCGATTTGCTTGCTTCACTGTTAAGACTTCCGATGCTTGTAATCCAAGGGATGTTGCCACAATATCATTTCTGGATTTTTCAGGTTGTCTTAATGAGTCATCAGGGCTTATCAACGGTACACCAGAAAGCTTTTGGTTTGCTAATTGATGGTTCAATTGATGAAAATATTGATTCGGCTTCTCTGAAACGTTGCATCAACTTTGTTGTCGGTGAGAACTTATTTTATCTTGATTTTATCAACATATCAGTTCTTTTATGAATTTTTTTTAATATTGGATTTATTTGCTTTGTATATCTTTTGCTATGTTTATTTTTGTTGTTGTTTCTCCTTTTTATAGGAATTCTTCAAAAGAGTAGGATTTGTATATCTTCAATCAGATTATGGAACTAATTATCATAAAAGTTCAATTTTAGGTACACGTAACAAAGAAATGATGGCAATCGGTGGTGCTTGGTCGCCGTCACTTGATGGCGATAACCCCGAGTCAGATCCCCAAGTTTTTGTCCGTACTGCAGTTCGGACTGTTCGAGCTTTAATTGGAGTGGATCTTTCCAAATGTCCTAGATGGTACGTTAGAGGGATTCTTATGCTGATTATTGTGATTTGCTTTTCAGTCTTGACAGATCATAAAGGAAATTTCATGTGCATTCCTTTGATATTATAGATAGATATTCAGTTAGCGAGCTTACGAGGATCATAAATTTCTTTCATTTTTTTTTCTGAAATTTTAAGTATAATGAGTACTGGAATAAGAAGCATGTCGCGGAAGATCAGTATAGCGACTTAAGTTGGTAAGTGCACATTTTAAGGGGTGAAACTCTATTTACCATGTATAAAGCTACGCAATGCAGTGTCTTCAGATAGTGACGGAATACCTGAGAATCTCCTGCTCCACTGTTCTATTTTATTAAGTAACTTTGAATCCTAACTTTTATAAAAGCTGTTTTCTTAGAACATCGTCATGCTTTTATACGACAATGATGCAACGGCTAAATGGAGAAACGGCTGCTGAAAGCATTTTTTTCACTTGCATGACCTAAGTTTTCAATAGTTTACACGATTCGATTTACATTATGCAGCTTAACCTTTTACGAGGATAAGAGGCTATGTTTGTGAAGCCCTACAAAGCTTTAAACTTAACTAAGGTGTAAATTTTGCATTATCAATTGTCAGATAGGTCTAGTGTGTAATTTGAACTTTTTTTGGAGGGATTGGAAAGACGGAAGCATCATTGTAGTGATAAGCTGAAACAAAGTTTTGAGAAACCACTGTGAACCCTCAGGTACAAAATGGCGGAGATTCGTTATTATCGTGCTGAGAAAGATCGAATGGATACATGCTGCCTGTTTCTGCCGGACACCAATGGTTTGATGCCCACGGAAGACTGCTATCAACAGCTGCTGGTTACGCTAAAGGATCAGCTTGGGAACAAACTTGCTGCTGTAGATGCGCAAAAACTCGTTCTACCATCCACTGTAGCTGCCACTGCTACAGATTCTGGAGATGCTGGGGAGGGAACTGCAACTACGACCGAGCCGGCGGCTCCAGCTGGTGATGTTGAACAGCAACTGCAGCAGGGACAACAGCAAATTGATGCCAACAAGGAGCAGGTGAAAACACCTAATAAAAAAGAAAAGAAAGAACAAAACACCATTCACTTTGAATTTTTTATTTTTATCAGTAGTAATAATTATCTAAGCGTTTTGTGTGTGTTTTGCTTGGTTTTTTACTTTCCGTTTCATTTTCCTTTTATTTTAAATTTCTGTTCAGTTTAATTCGTTCCACTTTCTAGTTGTGCATTGTTTTCCAGCAAACTACTGGAAATTAAACAATCATACTTTGTACAGAAATTCGTAAAAAGCACCTTCAATTTGTTCAGCGGAGTCTTCATATATTCTTGCCTCATTATATATTGTCACAATTAAAAGATTTAATAATTGAAACTGAGAATCGCATGCTTTGCATTTATTTTTTTAATGAGATAAAAAACATGGTAAAGCTGATTGCTGGTTATATTTTTGATAAGTATAAGATTTTTAGGCTGCTGCACTTGAACGTATAGGAAGTTCCGTTTCTCTATAGGATTTTTTGATAAAGTTTGTTAGGCGGATTATTATTTGGCATACCGTCTCTTCCATGGGATACCAATATTACTATAACGTTTTGTCGACTTGATCGTTTTTAGGCGCAAGAAGTGGAAGAGGAAGATGATGAAGATTTAAATCCAACTCACTGGTCTAAATTGGATATCAGAACAATGAAGGTTGGTTACCATCTTATTTTCGTTCGCAAGAAATTTCAAATATCTTGCGTAGGAGTCATGCAACAGTTGATATATGAATTATTTCATACCTTTTTTTGGACCGATCTGCTTTTTTGCATATTTTTTATAATTGTTGCTTATAGTACATTTTGTTAGTAAAAGGCGATAGGCGATTCATTACTAACGTATTTTCAGAGCAAGATCACTGAATTAAGGACATCAAGTAGATTATAAAATTGTTTTCGGAAATTTTTTTAAAGGAAGTATTGTCTTATCGAACACCGTGTCAATCATGACTTATTTTTTGTAAAATGAATTTAGTTAATCTGTTTTCAGGTTGCTGAATTGAGACAAGAATTGATGGCTCGCGATTTGGAAACAAAAGGAGTGAAATCAGTCTTATGCGCTCGGCTTCAAGAAGCGCTTGATCAAGAGAAAGCAAGTGACGAAGACAAAGAAGATAAGGTAATTGTTTATAAACGAAAAATAAATTTTTAACTAATGTCATTTTTATACTTTTTCCCTGTTGAATTCATAGTTATTGAAGCAATGCGAACATGTCATTTAGACTGAAACAGTTAAATCGAAAGAAGACATAGAAGAGAAAGAACTAACGGATGAAGACAAAAAAGCTGTCGAAAAATTCGTGCGTTTTATTGAATGTTTCTTAGATTGTTAAGAAATGTTTATTATGTTACGAAATGTTACGGTTGTTTTATGACTAAAATTTATTTGCTTATATGGCTAAACTAGATTAGCCATTATGTGGGTTAGGTTAGTTTTTCAGATACTGTATTTATGCCATTGTTTAGTGCGTCAGTTTGAAAATTACAATTTACACTGAAGCTTTCAAAAAAAAAAATTGTTGTGGGGGTAATGGTCTTTGTACATTGTATAACTAAGATCATTTGTTTCCAGGAAAAGGAAAAGAAGGAAAAAAAGGCTTCACTGGAACGTCATTTCACCATTCCAAAAGAGCTAGGAATAATGGTTTATCCAAATCGTATGGTCAAGGGAGGGAAGTTTGATTGTAAAATAGTCTCTCTTCATACAATATTGGATTATCGCATTGAGGATAATAAAGAACATTCTTTTGAGGTAAATTCCAACGTTATCATCTTAATTTAAATGTTTAACACAATCTTTTTTTGACTTAGTGCTCAAAGCAAGTTGGATCTAGGAATTTTTATGATCACATAGTACAAATTTTTGAAACTCGAGCTTGGTAATTTAGGTTTCACTCAAACTGCAACATTCATTCCGGCGTTTGACATACTAATAGATAATTTCCGGAGGTTCATCTCTGGTCTATTCGACATAAATTCATGTTATTGTTAGTAAGAATATTTCTTATTCCAACTTTAAAATTTGAATCATAAAGATGGAATGAGAAATATGCTTAGTTTATACGAATTTTGAAATATAATATTCAGGAGGGAATTTGTTTTAGCTGGCAGTTATGGCAGAATGTATCAATGAAATGTTGGATCGTTCACAGGCGTTTATTGCTTACAGAGCATTGAGCTGTGCTATGGATAAAGATTCAGAGAAGAAGCGTCGTGAAGAAGCAAAGCTTGCTGAAATTATAGGGACCGAAGGTGTCGTTACACTTTTATAAGATTAGTTTTACGTTGAGGTCTCAAGTACTTTGGCTTAGATCCAGGTGTATAAAATTGTAAAAACTCCCATCTTCAGATGGAACGGAAAGCGCCAAAGCTGATAAAACTGATAAGTCCGAGGAAGAAAAGAAGAAAGAAGACGAAAAGAGAGAGCAAGAACAAAGAAAATTTCTTACTGAGACACGAAAACCAATTATTATAGATCGAACAGTCTTTCAAGCTTTCGCTCATTTCGATCAGAATCTTTGCGGGTGTGTTTTAGGAACAGTGTTGCAAAAACAAATGCGTATTTGGATGGTTTTTTACTATTGAGGTTTAAGATTTGGCCCATATTTCAAGCTTCAATGCTTGCTGTTATAATAAATCTTTATGAGAATTTTCCAGGTATATTTTGGAGAAAGATTTCGAGGAAATACTATATTCTATAGGTCTGAACATTTCTCGAGCACAAATACAAAAGCTACTAAAGAGGTATTTGTCACGTGACCGGATAAATTATCGGTATCTTACCGATAGTTGGGCAAATAAAGATGGCACGGTAACATACAGACCTGGTATGGTATCAGATCCACCTACTACTGAACAACTGGCGAAGGGTAGTTTGTTTGCAACTTTCTCATATTTCCTGTTCTTAATACTAGAGTTTATTATCATTTAGTGTTAAGATTTTCAAATTGTTAAATTTTTAGTTGCTTGATTATTTTATAATTTGTCTTGTTGTTCAAGGAAATATGTCAAAGGAGTCAACGGATCTTAACAAAAAGACAACGGGTGAAGCACCGGATATCAGTACAACAGGATCTGTAATATATTTAGGTTCACTAATGAATATACCACAAGTTCTACAACAGGTTTCAAGGATGGAAACTGATTGTAATGCTGCTTTACAAAAGGTCGACGTATTAGAAGCACAATTAAGTAATTGTTAACGATTTGTTGTGTACTGGAATAGTTTTTGAATGATTACTTATTGTGAAGTAAAGATTAATAGTGATTAGTCGCAGTCTTAGAACATTATCGTTGGAAGAAATTTTTTTTCTGCAGAAGATGGTGCGAAACACGTTCAAGTATTAGAGAAAAAGAAAAAGAGATTGGAAGAAGATGTTGAAAAATACCGGAAGCGATTGCATGATGCAGAAAAATGCTTGAAGGTCCTCTTTTTTTTGAACTTTAAAATGATTATTTAGATTGCAGACTTTGCTAGATATGCAACAACTAACGATTCGTTTTTTGAAATTGATCCGTTAGATTGCAGAATTCTGTGGATGATACTGTACAAATGAAAAGTGCGATCCAGGAATTTCGCCGAATCGGCGAGCGAATGATTGGCATGGCTGAAAAGCTGATGCCAAATCCGAAAGAAGACGAGAAAACATCTGAAAAAGATGAGAAAGATATGAAAAAGGAAAAAAAAGATGACAAGGATGAGAAAAAAATGCCGAAAAAGGTTTTTATTGGCCGTTTAGTATATTTCAGAATTTTTATTATGTTTTTGGATTCTGGGTTCTACTAACCTGTCAGAGTATTTATTATGAATGAGAAAATGAGAAATTGAATTACTTTTGATGCATCATAAATTCCAGGAGATTTGTAAAGAAAATATAAATTTCAGAAGGACTCAGCTCCTATGAAAGTAAACGGTGAGGCCGAGGAAAAAAAGGAATTGCAGCTAGTTGATGAAGTTGGTGGTAATGATGCTGGAGACGAACCTATGGAATCAGATGTTATTGTGCTGTCAGAAGAAATAGCGGGTGATGAAGAAAAGGATGTTAAGAAAGAGATCTTGTCATCGCAAAAGGCGGATTCTGTAACTGGAACTGTAGAAACTGATGCTACTACTTCGCTTGGATGGAAAGAATAAGCAGAAATAAAAAACGATCCGATTACTAGCAAGCTGTTTGTTTTAGAATTTATTAGTTTTTCTTTTCTTTGGAGTACCGGTATGGAGGTAAGAATGGTTCTCATTTGTTTCAAAAATTGATAATGTAATGAACAGATATCACTGTCACTTGTGTTTTAAAATGTTACAGTTGCCAGTGTCGATTTTATTTACATTTTAATAAGTTTTCATTTGTATTTTTCTTAATTTCTACTTTGCACTGATCAGTTGGTTCTTACTCTTTTTTTCCGCATTTCAACTTTTCCCTTCTAAACTTTTTCGTTTCAGATTTTGATAGTACCGCATGAACGGAAAGATTTAGGAAGTTATTAGCGAACATTTCGCATTTTCTAATAGGGGAAAATTCCCGAACCATCTAAATAAAATGTTAAATTTATATGAAGGTTTTTCCTATCGACAAATCGATCGATTTTTCCTTTTTTGTCATTTGTCATCAGATAACATTAATCTACTTTGCACTGTTTTATTTCTCTTGTTGAGATTGTTATTACATGTTCCTTTAATATATAACAGTAGCGCAACAGATTATTTCATTGTTTTTAATGTGTTGATAATTTTTTAATAAATTACTGTTGTACGCTCATTTGATTACTGTTCGGTATCAAATATGAAGGAAAAGAACACATTTTTATAGAATATATTTCATCAATAACAAGAATAGCATCTACGATGGATACGTCTGCGGTGAATGCCCTGATTATGAGTTGTTTTATAAAGCTAGGATTTCCTGCGCTGAGCAGTAGTGTGGTAACGGCTTGATTAGCCTGAGTGATCCTTATAGTTTCTTCATATTTTTCCAGATCATTCTTTCTCAGTCTTATTAGTAGAAAATGGTAATGAGGGAAAATACTGGATCAATGCTAAGATGTATTTCAGTTATGGCTCAGATTATTCGGCTCAGATCATTTGTTCAATGAGTTTTAATGGATGGAAAGAAGCGATAGTTGAGTGGGAAATTCTTTTATTCTCGTTTTTTCTACATTGAGAGAAAATGTTTAGATGCAATACTATTGACTAAACATAAGTACAAATTTTCTAAACTATAAATTGAAGAAATAAAAAGAGACTGTCTTCCTTCCATAAAAGAATGCAAAAAAGCGCATTTCAAAGCATTGACTCCCTGCTATTTCAATCTTTTATATCTTATTGTTACACTGATTTTAGCTAAATTTAGTATAATTTCATGCCGATGAAAATTATCAGAATCCTTCAGAATCTTTCTATAAATTACACTCTTCAAGTGATTTGTTTCATTGATTTCAACTTCAACTTATTTCTTTCAGTTACCAATGCATACAGTTGATATGAATTGGTAATTGAAAGAAATAAGTGGCGCTTATAAGTATTAAATGAAATCAATAGATCGATGAGAAGATTTATGAGCCAATTTTATAAAAACTTGCTGGGAAGTTAATTTATTTGTACACTGTACACAGCTATATTAGACAAGTAGCAAAAATTTTGAAAGGACGCGATAATATATACAAATGGTTGTGATCGTATTTCGGGTAAAGCGGAAGATTATACCCAATCGATACTGCAATAGTATATTAATTGAGCGGATAAATGAAATAAAAATGCGAATTTCATTTCATTTTCCAATTTACGATTCGAGAATTGATTAATTATTTAAATTTATTTAGTTTAGGTGAAGGAATATTCAATAAACATATTTATTGAATGCCCAGGAATTTTTCGAATTTTGGTGAAATACAAAATTTGATGAAGTTGAATTATTTAATAGTTAATGGCATTGGTGATAGTTGTAAAGTGGAAAAAAATAAACAAAAAATTATTTCCTAACTATAATTGAGACTTGTTTGTATAGACAAATTTTCAGTTGAAATTCAAATTTTATGAGAAAAAGCATACAATTTGATGTGACAGTTATTTAATGCATAATCAGTGCTATTAATTATTTGTACAATTGTTGCTGATGCTAATAGTGTCGATTATAAACCGTTTATGTTTTTTTGACATACCCCAATTGTAAGAACTAATTTACGGACTTCAGCCACTTTTCAAGATGAGGTTTGAAGTGAAGCAAAATGAAGGAACATAGAAACTGTTGAAGAAAATGATCGATTTATATTCTTCCTCAAGTTTATTGGAACTTTTTGAATTTGATTTGCAAAAATCGCTCATGGCAACAAACATTTGCTGTAATAAAAGGTTGTAAATAATTTACGAGTGAAGAAGAGATCACTCTTTGAACAGTTCGTTTATTGATAAATGAATAATGAATGAAAAATGCTACCAAAAACTATTTCGTTTTGTTAGATAAAGGGTCATTTACTTATTTCTCACACTTACTTCTTCATAAACATATTTTTCACTTCTTACAAAATTAAAAAGTATAAATTCATTAATATTTCTGGCACACCATCTAGTTTTCGACATCATCATTACAATAGTTTTTTTATGATGTAAATTTTGCATTGACATTAGAGTAAATTTAGCTGAGTAATCATCTAAGTCATTGTCATCGTACTGCATTGAAATTAAGATCATCACTGAAATCCCAACGTCTATACATCTTCTTCGTCTTTACATATTTCAATGACTCCATCTTTTTTTAATTTCAAATAGGTCAATACATAATTTAGTAGAAATAAAATTAATGAATTGGGATAGATACTGTTCTCTCACATTGACTGTGTTTTTCTCCGCTTACTTGACATTATTTGTCAGCATTGAAAAAGCATCCTGTCGTCATTCATAAGCCGTAGTGATGTATGATGCATGCACCATCTTCAGATCATACGATAGATAACTAACCGAAATGTCGATTCCATATATCTAAGCGCGTTTTTGTATGTGTCCTATGTAAACATATATATATATATATATATATATATATGTTTACCTGTACAAACCTTTATACGAAGTATAGTCACTTAATTGCTATTCGGTGTGCTAGAAATCATTTGAGCACATGTTGCACATGTAGCACATGTTCAGGCTCAAACTGCAAATCATTATTGCATAAATCACTTGCTGCGGCGATACCAAGCGATAACGTCATGTCACACAGATCTAATCTTGAAGTTCCATTTCTCAATTATTTAATTCGCAGTAGTGTTCCAGTTCATTTATTACTAATTCTATAAGTCTTTTTAATGAAAATGTATCAAACACTCAATAAAAAAATGCATCAAATTCAGAAAATTTTCTTCTCACATTAAAATCATTTGGATTAAAGTTATTTTTTGTCGTATTTATTTAATCCTTTCAGAAATCTCACATTTCATTATTAAAATTTCACTCTAAAACGATTAAAAAAAGCGGCAATAAATGGATTCATTATTATTTACTTGGAAGGCTTATTTGTCTGTGAAAAGCCTATGAAGAATTCTTGTCGAAATGAGAGATTAAAAATAAATTTTAGAAATTTTTGTGACAATGAGAAATAGGCAAGAGATAATATTCGAACTTAACTGTTTGTAATTTATGACTTCTGATTGCATTTAATTGATGACATTAATCGTCGTATTTTTCGGGGTCATTGTAAACGTTTTCTCCCATTTTCTTTCCTACCATTTTTTAAAATTTGCTTTATGTTAGAAAAAAAATAAACGGTTAAGTTAAATTTATCGATTATTGGACAACTTATTGAAGAGCGATATTTTGGCAAACTGTTTTTCGTATTTTCAACGATATTAGGCAATTCTTGTTACACTTATACGACAAGCTAATTCGTTGACTCAATTTATCAAGCTTTTCACATCCTAATGGAATAGAATTTCATGATTTTATTAGACTTTCAAATTTGTTTTTGCCAGTCATCATCTGCTTATTTTATTTCATTAATAAAATTCAAATAAAAATTGCCTAATTCTTAAAATGCCAATATTTGCATTCTATTTTTTCGAACTAAAAAATATGTCTTATTTTTTCGTGAAATTTACATTTGTGCTATAAAAAGGGTCACATTAATGACACAATAAAGGTGAATTGTTCAAAGGTTAATTTGTTGGAAATATGTTCTCATATCGTTCTATTTACATGCATCAGTAATCAGTTGAGCATTTTTATTAATTAAAACGGCTGCAATATTGCCAGACCTCAATTGGACTTTTAATTACATCACCCAATTGAACTATTCCTTTTTTCTCAATCCATTAAATTCAGAAAATCGAAAGGAAGCCCGAAAATTCCCATATTTATTGTTGCAATCTCAAACTTGAACCTTGCTCAGAATTTAAGACGATATAACGTAAACATTTCACATATGAAAGTTGGAGTAATAGTATTATCTGTGGACATCGCAAAAGATAATTTCAGCAGCTTAACTGTAACAAAAGAGATGACGCTGACCTCTCTTCTACCTTACCAATCACTTTTTTCCTGACCGCGACCAGTAGGCATTTCCTTTCCCTTTTATTCAGCAGCTGATATGGAACAAATGGTGGATACTTCGTGTAAGTGAATATTTTGAAAAGAATTGAGCAGAATACGTATAAATCACTGACCACTATGATACCAATAGTTAGATACTTCTGCCTCTCTCTCTTTCTCTCTCTACTTCAGTCTTATTCTCTATAATGAAGCCTATGTCGCCAATATGGTCTGATGAGTGTCATTAATAGTACTGTTCTTCGAGAGATATAATTAGCAGTTCCCGGGTGTAGTATATTTCTCTCAGTTATAAATAAATATGTATATGAATCCATCTCATTACCATTATTATGTCTACTGTTCCTATTGTCATCATCCAGCAAGCTTGCTTTGTTGATATTAATTCTTCGTTTTTTTAAACGCTGTGTACATGCGTGGTGTATGTATGTATGTATGTGTATGGCACATTATATGTTGGCACAAACATTAACACAGCCCAGTTTTCCAATTCTCGTCGATATAGTTGTATGGGAGATGGAATGGCGACAGTGTCGAGCAAAGTATCAACCGGTTTCTCCAACCTGAAATAGCTATACAATAGGTACTAATATCATTATTTCGATCTGTTGCTCCTATTCATTTATGGCCTCAAAAAGCGTAATGATATTTTAAATATCTGAGCTATAACCTTGTTTTAAACTACTACACTTTTGATGATTTGAGCATATGTGATATGTGCCATAACATTCTATTGATCCCACCTTCCGGTATCCTCCTACATATTAGATATTTACTCCTTTCTGAATATCTACGGTTATTTTCGTTGTCTGGCGTTAATAATGTGTTACAGCTTTGCTCTATCCTCTTTATTATTTCTCTCTAATTTTTCCTAAATATTTCTTAAGTAATTATTACTTCATATCAAATTCTTTAACGGGATGTAATAATTCTAAAGTGTGCCAATTTTCATCTTCTTCCTATCTGTCAATAAGATCAATTTGATCATTTTCGGTGCACTTGCAATATTTGATTGCACTGTTAGCACTCTCCTACTCATCATTGTTTTCTCTAGAAATAGGCTGAAATGAATGAAATTTATTGAATTTCAAGATTGCTAGAATATTCAATATAAGCTATTGATTGTTCGAGCTAGGCTCATTTTGAACACATCTGTCTATCTGGACCCTTTGGTTTATTTTCTTTCTTGAAAAAGTTAATCATTATAGTTTCCACGTGCAATCTTTCACTGTGTGCAATTATTCAGGAAGTTCATTTTTCCATTCTCAAAATAATTAATATTAATTAGAATAAACATTGTTATATTTGTTACACATTTTTTTAAAGTTACAATCTGTAAAGAGTAATCTTACTGGAAGTCTCTGGAAAAACCATTTTTACTTCATGTAAATGTCGCCCTACCGATTTACCATTTCATCTTTTCTGAGCAAACAAACTTGCATTAATGGATAGCATCTGTTCACATTAGATGTATATATCTTCTCAATAGTTTTTTTCTTTCCGAAAATCATTCAATTAAATTTTTTACTGCCTATGGTATAATTCTTGAAATTCTCCTGCAATTTTGGTATTGGAAATCTTTTATCAAATTAAGAGATTAAGATGAATTGAAGCTCTGTTTAATCTTTATCATTGCTTTTGAATTTCTGTTAGTTTCAAATTTACTTAAATCTAATCCTTTAACTTTTTTCCATCTTATTAATGCAAAATTATGCCTATATGTTTCATTGATTGTTTTCTCTTTCCAAGTTTTTAATTCATGAAATAGATTTTAATTTTTTTTAGAATTATATTATCTTCTCTTAAAAGCTATATGAGTAAAGCGAAATTCATTTATAATGAAAATCACTCAATGTCGACAGAATTTTAAAGATTTTGGTTTTTATTAGCTTTTTAGATTCATAAATTAATTTTTGAAATCGTTGCTAGCAGATCGGGGATGAAGCATGCTTGCCATCTATTTGACCTTTTCATCAAAACTCCCTTCTGATCCAATTTCAGATTGGCTTTCGGTCTCAGTCCTTTTCAAAAAGAAAAGGCTGAATAATTCATCCGATCGATTTATTTAGCGTCCCAAATATTAGAATGAGTATTTTTTGTTTTCTCCAAAATTTTCGAAGGCATTATGTATTACATCTGTTTGGAAAATCTTTTATTCTTTACCCTAAGACCATCACGTTTAAATTTTAAGCATCTGTTCATTGTTTACGTTTTCCAATCTCTATGTGAAAATTTGCGCAATATATAAATGCTCTGAACTTTATACTATGCCAACATTAATCAATATATCAATTTTTTCTTTCCATTCTCAATTTTATAATTTCTGAACAAAAAGCTGCTTCCTTTGCCTATGTGATAAAAAAAATAATCACTGGAATATGATGCAAATCAGCTGCCAAGAAAGATGATATCATAGGCCTGAACATTAGAATGTTTAACTGAAGTAGCCTATATCGATGTACATGTTAATCTTTCTATTTCTTCATCAAATCACAGTTTTGTTTTTATTCAACAAATTACTTTTCGAATCATTTTATCGTTTTGTTTTCGAAAATTTTCAACTTCTAATCTGATCTTACCTCTCTTATCAACACCTCAACTAATCATTTCATTTCATAATTTATTGGGATGTAATTTACTTGCCATTCTTTAATTTTGCTTCAAATTTTAAGAATAATTATAAAAGATACATATCATTTTTTAAATATAATTGAAGATTGATAGATTTTAAAAAGAAGGATAATATGACATAGACAATTTTTGGAGCTGCAATTCAGTGGCTTCCATTTTATCATTTTTTGTTTTAGTGTATTGTTTCAATGGTGAAATGAATTGTGCGGAATTTATGGAATTCTGTTTATTTCGTATAATTTTCAAATCACATCTTTTTTGTTTATCGAACTGATGTTTTTAAGAAATCTGTTAGTACTTCAAATTTCTGTGGTTATATTTAAAAGGACCATTCTGCTGGCTCTACTTAGAAATTCCTGCGGCAGATTACCGTTGCAGGATCCATAAATTGGCAAGAACACAGCTATGGTTTTACATTTTGCTGATTTAATTACAGCTGAAATTATTTAACTGTGGACTTTATTTCAATTCTTTTCTTCTCTCTTCGTTTAAAAGCATTTCTGGAACTAGTTTTTCTGACACTCACTCTATTTTTGTATACTAATTGTCACTTCAGAAATTTCCATTAATTTCTGACGTTTGCTATTTGGACTTCAACATTGAAGTAAGTTTCAATTGACAACTTGAATTTGAAAATTTCCAACTATATTTTGTTTTCTTTAAGATCAGATTTTCATCTTTCTTTTTTAGATTAACTTGCCTTTGATTTCTAAGACATCTCCTTTTGAGGAGAGATAGACATTAGATATATTAGGATAAATATTGTTTTAATGTTAGAATTAGCCCAATATTTTAGGAGAAAAACGTGATTGGCATTCTTTATTGAATGTTATTATCTTCCACTTTAAATCCAAATATACGTTAAGAGATTCACGGTATTAAATCAACCATATTTTCTTCAAGGACTATACATTTTAAAGGCAGAAACGAGTTTGAACTGGAATAAATAAATTTTCTGTATTCCATATTATAAGCATTAGTTTATTGTTTTTTCTCCATATCACAAAGATAGTGGCCTGAAGAGGCACAAATAATTCCGCAAAAGGTATATATTTATCAAATTTATCTGTAGTATAATTACTTTTTGATCCACTCGACCACTATTGGTATTAAAGCTTAGGTTTGCAAACCATAAGTTTATATTCATGTTTTGTTTTAGAGAGCAGGAAAAGATCTGTTTAGATTAGTTCGATTTGCGAAAAAAACTTCAGCATTGTAAAATTTTTTCCTTCATTTAAATCTGAAAACAAAGGTCAAACTGCTGAATGTTAAAAAATAGTTTATTTTGCTTATGATGGTTATAGCATATCTAACTTCGGCGTTTCAATCATTAAAACATCGATTGAATGATGGTAGGACAGAGTATATATAAATTCCTGAAGCTTTTGATCAAGTGAAGAAAATATAGCCATTTATTGGTAATCATTATCAGACTGTCAATCTTGATGATGGATTGTCATGTAGTGTAAAATATAACTCGATATCTGGATCTTTAAATGAATCATGTCACGTCAGGAGTGAAGTTTTTTTAACTCTGAAAGTTAAATTCATCATGTTGTTGATGTTGATGTTGCTTAGCTGTGTGAAATTGAAGTGAATATTCAGATCGCGGAGAGTTTTTGATACATTTCAGAGTTTTTACTATTCTTTAAGTGTATATTATATTTCCCGCTGAATTCTATGTGACATAATCGATGTGCATACCTTTAGTGTGGGAGATCTGATGATGATGATATCGGTCGTTTGCCCATCTTCTCACCGACTTCGTTGTCTGCGTAACATTCATCTATTCCGTATCATGCAATAGTAGTTGTGACAACACTGTGTATTATTACAGTGTCTCACCTTCTCCTTTCTGAAAGTTTTTTTTATTAACGGACTGATAATTAGCTCTTGTATATATTTCCAATAACTCCTGCTCCATATTCATTAGGTAAGATTTAATTCTAACCTTATCATAGAATAAACCTGAAACAACAAAAGATCTTCAATCTACGTCCAGTTTTTCTAGTTCTAATCTTTAAAATTATCTTAAATATGAATTGAAATTAATTGGAAAGTGAAAATGATTAATGTAAAGATTTCTTTAGAAGTACATTGTATGTTAATGTTTACATCACTTTTTAATCGTGTTATTTTGTATTATCGTGATGTTTATGTTTTTTTGAATGATGTTTTCCGAAAGTTGTCTGAAAATAATTATTCACTTAAAATGTATTGAAAATTATAGTTTATTCATTGGTGATATCCGACAGTTGGACGGATGGGCTCCTGCACATGCAGTCTTTATGTACGTTTATTTTTTATTTTTGAGTCTATCTAAGCACTGTTGACATCAGCTCAATAAATGATTCTAATTTTCTATAATTAGATTGTTGTATCAGCGCTTATCCACTCGGAGTTAGTTAAATAAGATCTGGGAACGAAACTGCAAGGACAAATTTAATTTCAGTTGAGAGAGCAGTAGATGAAGATGCTGCAACAATTGGTGTCATTGGTGTACAAACAAGAAATGTTTTCGTTTCTCCGCCTCTTATGTGTTATCCGTTTAACGCTTCATCCGAACAAGATCAATGGGTAGGCGAAATATTGAGGAATAATATTTTGGAATAATGTAAACTTTAAACAGTGATGCTGTAAAAAGGATTTGAATTATACGCTATGCTATGTGAAAGCTTTCGCTGTCACATGTCAGAAAGGAGCTCATCCATTTCAACATAATATCGCATCTTCTCAATGCAGCGATCTGCACGCACAGTCTCTAATCGTAGATTTGTGCAGATGCATGGGCTGTGATAAGAGCTTACTTATTTAGTGCACTATATCGTATCAGTTGACAGACAAGCCTAGTGTTTCATTATTCTATTCCTTTAAGATTTAGTCTTTTTCAGTACCATTTATGATTTTGACATCGAAAATTTGAAACATGATACTGAACAAAATGCTGAAGCACTAGCTACCACTGTACGTATACCACTAATGATGGTTTTCAACTGCTACGCTTCAATAGAAGAGTAGTAAATATATCTGCTTTTTTTTTAATGCAAAGAAGAAATGCATAATATTGTTTCTGCAAACAAAGCTGTCAGTTTATTCTGTGCGCAAAAAGGAAAGTGGTCCAATTCTCACGCTGCTGAAAACTCAGATCAAACATTTGACTTTTTTATCTTTTATCTGCTTCATTTATTCCTAATTTCAGAAGTTGAATGAATCATCAACTTTGATTACAAATTGTATTTCATTAGCACATGATGAACGAATTCTCGCTTATGCAACCTCGGCTGCCATTAAACTCATGGATCTCCAAACTGGTAAATTTATAATTCGTTATATAAGTTTTTTTTCATAACATTCAGAAATTTATATTTTGAATCATTTCAATAAACAATGCAGGTTAGAGCAACTATCTGAAACTTCAATCAAATCTGATAGAATTTTGATAAATGGTGTTTTTGAGAAATTGCTATTTTATGAGAAGATTAACATTTTCATATTTATCGTAGCCGCGTGATTTACCAGGACCATCACTTGATAAAGAATTTGGCTGTGCTATGAATACGATTAAAATATTAAGGCTTTTCCTGTTTCAATGTTTCTGAAATCTAAATTTAATCCGGATAACGAATAAAAGCAAGGCTCCAAATGTAATGGCATTCAAATTTTACATTTTTACCACGGTTCCATGAGGCTTTTTTAAAAAATAAAACATTATTAATGTATATTCCATTATAATGAGGGATTTTTTTCTGTTCACAGGTATTAGCTGCCATTTAAAATATTAAGCAGCTTAAAAATTAATATGTGTTCAGTAAGCACGGAAAGTGCAACAAGAAACAGTTGAAACAGTTAAGTGGAAGCTTTCATATTAGATCTTCCGCTTGCTACTGTAGGAACATTACTCCATTTAAAATACAGCAATTTTCGGGGTATTGCACTTTTGTTTACCTGAGATAATATCATTTTCGAAAGTAAATTAAACCAATTTTTTAAAATCATTATACCGTGCTGTTATTTTGTTTGATAAATTATTGCTGCAATAGAATATAAAAAGGGGCCAGTTATTTCAAAATTTACACTTTATTAGATGGTAGTTAACGGAAATAATTTCTTTAATATCATTAATGTAACCATCAATAAAATAAACAAAAAACAAATTAAATAAACCATCGATAGATGTTTAAGATGCTTATCACTTTTACATTCGTTTTGTTGAATTCCATAGAGCTCTAAATTTTATGATTAACTTAAAACAAACATTTTTTGACGTCATCTTTGAGTTTAATATTTGTTGTATTCTGAATATTATTAACAGAAAAAGTTTTATGAGTAGTATTTTAGGACGTGAAATGCGAACATTGGTTGGCCATAAAGGACGGATTAATGCCATATCCCAAAGTAATAGGTCAGTTTTTGGAACTTCTAGCTTCTGATTAACTGAAAACAAGTATTTGGATTAAGCTAGCTTGAAATTTACATTTCCTGTGTTATAGCCAAAATAGAAGATCGAAAGTCAGAAAATTTCATGAATTGCCTATGATGGAAAATCTGAATTTCGTTGTTTTTCTAAGACTTAGCTGGGTTTGGAATGGTGACCAGAAATGCTAGTGGTATTAAGTTCACCGAATCACACTAATTTTAGGTCTATATATATGTGGACATCGGCAGCTACTGACTGCACAGTAACTCTTTGGGATACAAGACAACATCCGGCTAACGTACTAGTGCGGCGTTTTGATCGTTCAACTAACTGTTTATGTTATAGCCCGAATGATGCTTTCATAGCTCTAGGCTCTGATCACCTGTACTTGATGGATCCACGTGTCAAAGAGTACAGGTCTTTTCCCTCTTCATCTCAGGTCAGTTGGATCTCAGGTTGTTTTTACCAAGTTTCCAGGTAATTTACCTAATTATGTGGTTATTGCAATGAGATTTGCCTTAATTATTCGAGAGAGCCGAGCTCAGCTTGCATGCCAGTAATACCGAAGGCAACGCGCTGAGGACTGATTTAATTTGGTGAGCTGCAGCTGCAAAGCATGATCCAGTAGATGAGAGGAAAGAGAATTGGTTCCTGTAAAACAAAAAATAAATCTGTTCTGCAATATATGATCAACAGGTGTATCTTTTTTAGTCTCGATAACGTAGAGTAATTTCACCTCATCAGCATTAAAAACCTCGAGCTAATATCGAAGATTCTTATGAATGTAAAATTTCTCAGACCTTCCATTCTATCTTCTCTTCAGTATAGGTATTGCATGTATCCTTCCATCCTTCTGAATATTTGCTGGCAACGGGATCCGAGGATCGACTAGTGCGTTTCTGGGACATTGATACTGAAGAATGCGTTTCACAAAGTGGTCCGGCGGATGGTACACTCAGGGAAGTTGCTTTTCATGATGGTGGCTCAGCGCTATTCACACTTACCGACCGGTTTGTTTTGCACAAATTTTCGAGTTTTTTCGAAACAGAAAAAATTAAGAAGAAGAATCTGAACGCTGAGATAAGTCGGAGCTAAGAAGATCTAAAAAATAGAAGTCGGCTTTCATTCTTTCTTAGATTATAGAAAAAAAAAGTTTTAACTTAAGCAAATATAGCTTTCTCTTAACTGACTGATCGCTGCAACATAATTACTCTGTTTGCATATAAAAAACGAACGATTTGATACAATTTTACCATGTAGTATAGTGAATATTAATCACTCTGATTTTGCAGCAAATGTAGCGCAATCTCATGGGAACCATTCGAAATGCTCGGACAATGTATAGTTCCACAAATGGATTATTCCTTAAGTTTGGCGACTTCAGATTCAGAAGTTTTTGTTCTTGGACGATCTGTGCTGTCGAGAAGCTTATCTTTACTGATGGAACCTTATGCGGTTAGTATGTTTTCATTTCATTAAAATGGACATGAATGCATCTTTTTAAACAGTCTAAATAGACATTCATTGGTTAAAGTAAACAAATCGGAACTGGCAGTAAATTTACAAAAAGTATGTAAATCTCCATTTTTTGGAAAGAGATTGCTTAACAGAAAACCTAATAATTCCTTTTTTTGATTCATCTACTATTCCGTTGGTGAAAAATAAAAGCAAAATGTATACTGGATTTTGGTGAAGAGGCTTTGCAAATGCTGCTTCCGTCTTTCAAAAATTAATTTCCCGATTAAATGGTTATAAGAAAAGTTGCTATCAGAAAGAAGTGATTTTTTCATAGTTTCATTGCAAAATTATAAACAATAGTGAAAACTGTAACAGGATTTGAGGGAAGACGATAAGAAGTTATACAATGAAACACTATATTATAGTGATTATTTTAGAAAATTACGCGGGGGTTTTAAAAAGTTTTCTTTTTCATTATATTATCTACTCTTTTTTCTTTTGTTGTTTTATTATTTCGAATTCGTTACCAGGCAACTAAATGAATCGCATTTTGTGTTCCTGGTACGTGGTCCATCGTGGCTTTTTTAGGCATTTATTTAGAATAATGTTTGTCTTTTTTTATTCTTTGTAAAAAATTATATGAGAAAGGTTCGCTGATGGCATCAGCTTCCACTCGATCGAAAAATGAATTTTTAGCTAGTGGCAACAGATGGATTTTTCTTCTTGTTTTTATAATCCATAATTCATTATTAAATTTTTTTTACAGTTTATTTTATGCTGTGATCATTTACTCATATTTTGTTCACAGCAAAGCAATGCATTGAAACTTAATTTAATTAATGGATGCTTTGCTTGCAATTACCCTTGTCTTTGAAACTTTAGACTAAAACGATGACTGAAAGAACGTGAAAAATGCCTATTGTCTTTCTTCCATAATGACAAGTGGAATAATCAAGCAAGTGAGGGGAGGGGGAAATTTTTTTAGGCAATCAGCATAAGTTATCAGTTTATTTGTTTCACGACTGAAGCTAGTGTTTTCATCATTGCAGTTGTAGGTAAATAAATAGTAGAAGACACTGAAATTATCAGCTTAGACTTTGAAAGATAATAAAACTTGGATAGCAAGAAATAGCAAGTGGGTCTCAAGTTTTTTTTATTTTTCATGTCAAGTTTTACTAAAAGAGCTTACCAATTCTAGAAATTTCTTGCTCAAGAAGAGTCACTGAAAACCGGAGATCGAAGTGATAAGCTGAAGACAGCAGGCAAACTAAATTTATCGGAGGCAAGCCCTGGTGATTCGAAAAGGAACGAGCTGAAAAAAGAATTATTATTAGAAAAGAAGGAACCGCTACATTATTACGATGATCGCAGCGCATTTGTACCGACACATACACTACCACGTACACCACCTTCACGGCCCGTGCGAGTAATACCGCGCACTGAAGTAAGCCATAGACTCTTATTCTTTAAAATTCTAAAGTTACGAAGACTTGAAATGGGGCAGCTGTCCCGGAATTCAATCTTTAGATTTGCAGACTCTGTTTAGTTGCTTTTTTATCTCTTATATTGGTTACAATGTTACATAGATCCAAATGAATCATATGCCTCCTGTAAGAATGCTTTAGGTTATTAGCTAGTTACTGAACAGCCTGATCTTTGATCGTTTATAAGATATCAGCAATTTAAATTAATTTATTAGATAAATATTTAAATGAAGAAATTTTTTCAATGAAGAGAGTGAAGACTCATTACAGAATGCAACCGTTGCTGTGACTACGACAACTACACCACTGACGACGATTATATCTATGTCTGCAAAAACAAAAACATTGAGAACGAAGCGAAATGATGCAAATTCGAGGTAAGTAATTGTGGATCTCTATATTACTGGTATAGAGAACTTCAAACTCAAATTTATGATGACTTGATTTGGTTAACTCTTCCTTATACGGACTGACACTTTTTCACCGACGGGAACTGTTGTACTAGTATTGAAATTTTCGAGATAAAAGATTTCATACTCAAGTTGAAATGATAGCTCGAATTTAAATGTTCAGATTGAATGATAATTCTGCTCTAAATAACTTGATCTTTGGGCAATAGGATTTATTTCGATTAATTTGTTTTCACCTTCCACCAAGACAGATTAAATAGGAATGAAACTCGGATGTTAGGTAGTTGATTGCTTCGATATGCAAATTAGACAGTTACCTAAAACTAGAGGTCTTCATGTAATATTATGACTAATTTTAGACTGGTCCATTCGAAAGTTGCCAGTACCTCGCGAAAAGTGAATAGTATGGTCCTTCGAGCATCACAATCTAACTTATCATCTCGAAAAGAAGCGCATTCTGATGGTAATGAGTTTTAGCTCTCATTTTATCTGAATTACGTCGCAAAATTTATCTAAATCTAATGCATCCTTTTTCATCATTCTAAAATGAATTGATGAAATTATTGAATCACGTTTTTCTTTAGCGACAGCAATGGAAGTAACAAATTCAATGCCGGATATTCGATGTGCTGTCTCTGGAAAGAAGGTTGTCTTTCAGATTTGTAGTCTACACTTTTAAAAACCTTCTATGGTTTTTTAGAAGCTAAGTGACCTTCCCATTACTGAGTGAAATTCCTGAGTTTTTCAATGCTTTGCTAGAAATTCTTACTCTAGTGTCACTTTACAAAATTGTCAATTTTTAGGAAGAGAAAAACCGTGGTCTTGATGATAATGATGAAATGAAACATCAGCATCAACAAAAGCAGTTGTGTCGGAATCGAGGTCAGGAAATACCAAACGAACCATACAGCTTAGGTGATGTAATTGCCGGTTTAGACAAACTTGAAATGATAATCAATCAACGACGTGTGGTACTGGAGGATGTGTTACGCTGTTGGCGAACACGCGGCTCTGAAGCGGCAGTCACAGAAGCTGCGCGATCCAATGATATAGCAGTATTGGTTGAGTTGGTTGATGCATTCAATCATATGCCTGGAGTTTGGAATTTGACATTGTGTGCTGCTATTCTGCCACATATCGAGCCATTGTTCGCGAATAAACATGAAGATTATGTGGAGGTCAATCATGAAAGAATTTAAAATTATAACTTTATGTGGTAGAAATACATAATACATAATAATGATAACATAAAAACATAATACATAATGATAAAAACACAGTTGCGAAGCTTTCTAAAACGTTTTGTGCGGGCTTTATAAAGCCTACATCTTAGCCTGTTTCTCATTCTTAGTGGTCGAGTACACGGAATTTCTTTAAGTGAAAAATTCTGACTTTTTGTTAAAAACTTTTGGTAACTTGAAGATGTCACGTTTTTGTAATGGTAAGGAAGTCTCATTCTCATTCTTAAGGATTTGAAATTTATAAAAAAACCACATCTAAAATTCAAATTTGTTTCTTTATTACTACATATTTTTTAAAAGTTCAGCGGCATATCTTTATATTTATCTCGTCATAAGTGCAACGATTTTATAATCGGATATTTCAAATCATTTTAGGTAGCATTAAATGCGCTCAGGGCAATAATTACGGGTTGTGGAGATGTAATTCGTACTGGTTCTCATCGTCGTTTCCAAATTGGTGTTGATGTTCCTGCTGAAGAACGACACAATAAATGTATAAAGTTAGTTATGGACCAATTTTATAAAAGAAAGATGGAAGTAAAATGAAGAATATATTTATAGTAAGTGATCAGGTACATTGGACGAATGATCGATCCATTTCCGCCTTGTATCTAAAAATTCATTATCATTTGTTTTTTCTTCCAACTGGTAAAGTCTGGTTTTGAGATTCAAAAATCGGCATTAAATTTATGTACCATACAAAAATCATGGTTTTTTAATATGGGTAGATAAGTTTTGTGCTGTGCCAAAAGAAGTTAAATTGTTTGATAAAACCTAATAGCAAAATATTGTGTTCACTTTGTATTTTTATTCCGAATTCTGATTTTAAGTTTCTATTCCTTTTAGCTCGCTCTCTTTCAGGTGTATGCAGCAGCTGACAAATATAAGGGTTAAAGCTACTTTGTTAGCGGATCGTATGAACAAGTCGCAATCGCATGAATTTACTGCTCTTATGCGAATCTTCGACGACACCTTATCGCCAAGTTAGAATTGTTTTGCAATCTCTTTTCCGATGTTAAGTACTTTTTGTCTATCACTTCTTTTTGATGATACTCATTTGGGATTTACTCCTATTTTGAGGCTTAATATTCTCCAAGGGTTTTTACTAAATATTCACCTAGCTTTTAAACTAAAAAAGGCTTTTTTAAGTGAGGATGAACAAAGCTGACCTCGCAAATTAAAAAGGACGAGGATACCCCGCAAATTAGATGTTTGGGACGTCCACTATTTTCAAAATTTTTTTCTGCATAGCAGATTTCAATCTTTTTTAGCGAAGAGTCTTATTTAGATTTTTCTTAAAACTCATCATCAGTTGAATCCAGAGGAGTTTTCGGTGTAAAGATTGATTCATTCTTTGATTTTAATTTTAAAAAATGTTTTGTTTTGCTCATTCATATATTTATTTATTTTATTTATTTTTTGACTCTGCAAGTGAATTTTGCATCTATACTGTGAATGACTTTTCTCTAATTCTCTAAGACGTCGTTATGTTTACTCATGTGGTCTCATTTTATCTGTAAATTTGACAATGGTTCCATGTATAATTTTTTAATGGATATTTAATTAAGTTTGATCTTTGAATTCGGTGGAAACTGGAAGCAAATGATTATGCAGTTTTCGTCTTCCGTTCTGATGCTTTTCAGAGAAATCTCTGGTGATAGAAATTCTATCTTTAATTGGTTAATCTTTAAGTAATGTTCCATATGCACGTTCAAATTTTTTAGAATATCCCTGCAGAATGATAGATTAATTTAGATGCGTAACATCTCAAGGAATACGTTAGGAACGGCTGATATTTACTTTTCGGTAATGCCATTGTTGTTCCTCAGAAAAGTGTCAGAATATTTTTGTATGTTAACAGCTTATCAGTTTGTCTGTATTACTGTCATAACTGTTGTCAATTTTTGCTTCTTTCTGCTTCTGATAAATGAATGCAAAAAAAAGCCGGTTCATATGTTCCGTCTTTATAAGCCATAAATTTCTAACACTTTTGTTCTTATAGGTTTTCTTTCGAAGTATAGCAAGAATTTTAAAATAAAATTTTGCATGAAATCATACAAAGTTTGTTGAAGGCACTTCATTAAATCCATTTCGTGGAAGAGCTCAGTATCATTTCGGTACCGAATTACGAAATCTTAATTCCTTTATCCTTATTCACTTTAAAAACTGGATGTCTGGCTTTCGTTGATGTTATGATAGAAATTAGAATTTCCTCCTATTATCTCCTTTCCTCCCACCGAAGATAGACGACTTGAGGTTGATTGGTGTCTCTGCTTTCTAGTAAACAAATGAATTTATCGAATGTAAATTTTGTTCCGTCTCTTTCTATGATACTCACTCATCAGATGGGTAATTATGCTATCTACAGGAGAGTTATCTTCGTCTCATTATCTTTTATTTCAAGGTCACCGGAAGGAAGTCTGGATCGTTGTGTTTTGTCTGTTGTAGTAATAAGAGTGAGCAATCAATGTACGGGATGATTTGTTCATTGTTATCATTGTGGATACCGTTTCATTTCAAGTACACGGCTCGATTTTCAAATTAATAAAAATTTTAAATCACAGAGAAAACCTTGAACTTAACTGGGGCTTAACATTGTAAGAGCATTCATGAGGAAAATCTCTTTGTGGGGAATTTCATTTGTAATTTAAGTTGATTTTAACATTTTATGCAGAACTGTTGATATTCTTAGATTTTATAAACATGAATTTCTGGAAATTTACTGCGTGCAACGTATCTTTTTTTTCAAGTTTCTTGATAACTTGTTAAATAGAAGTAAAAAAAGCTATATTGCCGTCCTTCAAAATTTTATTACAGTCTGAAACGAAAAATTTGTCTGAGTAATAATTAAATAAGAAATCAAAACATTGAAATTGATCTATTATTTTAAAATCTTTAATGTTAGAAATAGCCAGAAGAATGACAGAATTGATTACAGGGAGAGTCACATAAGTTTAACCTTCAACATAGCTTTTTGAAGTAGATTCTGATGAATGATGGAGTGGAATAAGATAAAGTGATATAAAGAAAAAGATAGAATAGAATACTCTCAATAACGTCAAGTAATTTATAATCGATTAAAGGACTATTAGCATCTTCAATCGAATGACCTTCATCACTTTATTACCCATATCTTTGCCACTGGTCGGTTTTCGATAATTTTTCTTTGAGGATGGAAAATTTCGGAACACTGCGAAAGACGTCTATTAATACAGGTAAGTTTTAGGTAAGCTTACAAAGGTATGAAAAGAACAGCTGTTACCTGCACTACTTCAAAATAATTTCATTTAAAAGATCTGAAAGTGTAGCAATAGTTGGTTTACTTTACATAAAATACTGTTGAAATTGCTTTTTTATAAATCTAATTCATCTCAGATGTTGGAATAACTTGAAATTTATGCCATAAATGGTTTAATAAGAAAATATATAAAAAATAAGTAGGCATATTTAAAAAATTGAGGCTTAATGGGTGTTTAGCATCGAAAAGTATAGACAATCTTAATTTATGTATCTGGAATTTAGTCTGATAATCAAGCGAATGAAAAATTGACATATGAAAGATCATTATACTAATTGGGTTGTTCAATTTGACTAATGGAATCTTCAATACTTGATAGTGATAGTCCAATTATCTAATCAAATTCAAGAAACCCTAGTAAATAATTTCATGTAATACTATCACTGCATTAAATTGATGGTGTTCAGAAGGAGTTAAACCGATTTCGATAATGGTTTTTATTCAAGACAATTGTTTTTTATTTTATAGCATAATGTATCAAAACAACTACTGAAGTTTTTGAAGTTGTCGAATTTTTTTTGAATCGTTTTAGTTTCAGGATAAATGCTGCAATTCAGCAAATCATAATGGTCTATTTAAAATTTTCATCTGTTCTTTTTGATATACTTGGAGAATAACATAGTTGTGCGCATTCCGTTTTTTACAATTTTTAGACTGTATAATTTGAAAAGATTCATTAGCTTGATATCGCGGATACATTTAAAGGCAGCCATTATACTATAGGTATTTGATTAAATTAACTAAGCGGACTTTTATCATATCAATATTTAATATGATACTTTTATCAAGTGAGTAGATCAGAACTGAGGAAGTGTTAGAAAAAGATTTTTTAAAGAGTAAATTATGATTACTATTAACAATTACTCCATTCATCATCGAAGTATTAAAACATGCTGCATGCATTCTTTCTAAAATGAGCATACCTGGGCTAAATATGAAACCGATATAGTTGGAATCTATGTTTCATGCCTTATAGATAATGGACATGTTATTTAAATATATCCGTTTACCTGTAGTTTTTTTTCTCTTCAACCAACCGCTAATTGTCCATTCTGTCGATGTATACGTGAATGCAAGATATCATCCAAAGTACTTTTTAGACAAAATGAACCAACCATTCGATAAGGAGAAGTAGCCAAATGTAGCCAAGATCAAATTTGACCTCATAGTTCTAGTTTTATTGCCTTTAGTTGAGCATTTTGTTTATTTATCTTTCTCAATCCTTCATTATAATCACTTAAATACTGCGACGGTAATGAGAAGTGATTGGGAAATTGGCACATATAGGAAAACTTATCCAAACTCGAAAAAGACGTTCTTGAGCATCTTTTTCAATCCTATGGCCGTTACAAAGTACTCATCATTAGTAAGCGATTGATGATATCTTTTTTATCGGCCAGCATACAGATGATTAGATCATATTGACATCACATCTAACATCATACCTATCTTGCTTTATATATTTATTATCCAATCATCTGTCTGTAGATAATAATCAAATGATCAGGCGATTTTGATAATAGCTAGAGAGAAGAAATCCAATTTGATAACTGAATCAATTAATAGTCTTCTCACCTGGTAATCACCAAATACCAATCACATATGCTAATGGTTACAAAGTAACATTTTGGTTGCTTCGGAATGAAGCGTTAGAGAAGCACAAAATGAAAGAAAGAATGTATGTCGTCTTCGATCATGGGGTACATTGCGCGTCCCATTCTTCTCCGCTTTTTATGCAAACGAAGTACCCACCCGTCGTTCGTTACCTCTTCGAACATTTTTTAAGAGGACTCAGTGAAAGAACGATGGATAGATACATTCATATCCATACATGTAAACCAGCGAATAACGTTGTTGTTGTTTTTGTTGTTATTGTTATTGTTATTGTCTTTTCCTTCTTTGCCTATTTCTCATTCCTTTTGAACTTTCAGTGGCAACATTAAGTACATCCCGGTATCTATTTCAAGGTATACAATGTTAAAAAATGACAATATCGATTGATTTGACAGTTGTAAAGCTTTTTTTTTAGTAAAGAAAGCAGTACTTAGAAATATGGTATTCCGCTCTATAGAAATGCACTGTGCCTTAAAGCCAAGAAAAGTATTCATTGTTTGGATAATCTCTTATCATTTCTCCATTGACTGGTGCTTTTGAAGCGAAAGTTAGTTGTTGATTTCAAATTTCAATTTCTTTCTTCGAGAATTTTAATTTTCTTTTCCAATTATAACATACGCTTATTTGTAGACATTTTTTGTGTTTACGTTAATGAAAGAGTTTTTTGAGATAATAAAATTTGATTTTTTGAATTATTGCATTATATCAACGAATTAGACATAATTTCTAACACTTCTAATTAATCATAAAAGTTAACGGAGATAAATAAACGTATTCGATTTTGATCCAATATACAGCAACTTTTACATTGAATGTGAACTTAATCAAATTATTCTGATGATGTCTGAATGATATTGAATGTTTACAATTAGATTCCTGGAAAGAATTGAAAATTAGCTTTACTTCTTTCTTTCTCTTTTAACTTATTTACTTTTTTTGACAGTTCAAAGCTCACATTTTTCTTTTGTAAAAATAAAAAATAGTTTTTTGGAAAAGTTAATGACACTTTAATTCCGCTGATACTTTCATGTTTTCCGATGGTGAATGTCACTTCTTCCTTTCATGCACATTTCCAACGAAACATAATTAGGAAGAAGAAAAGTGTCGAGTAAATAAATAAGAAAAAGCGCAAATCAAAAAGTTGGTAAAATTTTTAGGCACATAAAATCATTTTACTTTCCAGCGTTGGCGCAAAGCATGGAAAAAACGCCATATTAACGCTTGAGAGGAATTTCCTTGACCTTCTTCTTGCTCCCACATTTCATTGCTCTTCTTCATTTTGGCCCTATCTAAATTTTTGCCAATTGCTATACCACTGATTTAATTTATCCGTCTTTACTGATCAGACTTCCGTTTGAAAAGTAAGTAACAAATTGATTTGAAATTTCCGTTATTCCCTTGATACTTATCCTATTTTATTTTAGTTCGCAAATTAGATATTGAACTTTGTTTTTTTAAAGATGCTTAAAATTCGATGAAGGAAGAAAATTTTGATAATTTCCTAATTTGGGGATAAATGTAAATTAACGGATTTTAGGAATAAAGCGTTTATCGGCACTTGAACTTTTGAATACTTTTACTGCCAACTTCATCGCTTGAGTACTTTAAATTAGAAAATGAACTGATTCTTTTTTTGACTTTCATTTTTTGGTGATATTGAATTAACTTTCAGTTATGTTGTACAGTAAGCCACAGATTAGAAGCTCACTGTGAAATAAATTAAATTTAAAAAGTGAATCTTTATTTTTTAAAATGATCACAGCTACCATTTTGATCGAGAGATACTTTTTAAGATTCTTCCAGTTCAGCTCTCAAATTAGATTGAATTTCAAATTAGTTTAGTTTTATTTTATTCTTTTTACCTTTTGATAAGCGATGTTATCAAACTTTCATTCTGCAAGTTTAAGCACCATTTTATCGTTGCACCAATTTAAGCAACATTTTTTGAATTCAAAATGAATGTTCTTCTGCAGCTTTTTCTCAAGAATACAGATGAATAAAAAATAAATGTTTGATTCTACCAGCAATAAAGTTATGTTTGGTTTGATTAATAGTGATAGATAGCTCAGAACATTTCCTTTTGTTTCTCATTATTATTTTAATAATCTTTCAGCATCATTTTTAAACATTTCTTCTTTCCTCAAAACAGTATTTTCCATTAACATTTATGGCAGCTTATATTTTCAAATGTGACATTTGCATTTTTTAGTTTTCATAAAATTTAAGGTCATGTCTGCCTTCCTTTTGTCCCTTCAGTTTGCAATAGTTGTTTTTGCAAAATATAATTAATTTCTGTGAGCTTTCACCTCGTCTTATCGCAGTGAAAAGTTTGATTGTTGGAGGTTATTCAATCCTTTACATCTTTTCTGTTCCACGCTTAAGTTTCCGTCTGACATTTTGTAAGAAAATTTTGGTATTTTTGTGATGAAACTTCAATTCAACAAATTTAAATTTTGTTTTTGATCAAAACGAATCAAAAAACAAAAAGTTTAAAACAATCGATCCTTTTAATATATTAAAATTTTTTATCCATTAATTTTTAAGTATTTTTTTATTAAATTTTGATTAATTTTTTTAAAAATGATTTTTGAAAAATCTTTTCAAAATAATTTTCTAAAGTTTTGAAGTTAAATTTTCTTTTCTGATAAAAGCGATCAGTAAAATAAAAGAAATATCCATTCATAAACTTTATCTTTCGGATATCTCAGTGATTAAAGAAATTTCTGGTAATTTTCCTGGCAAATTTTCCAGTAGTGACTAGTTCTCATTTGTTAAATATGAAACTGAGAAAAAAATATCAAATATTAGATTTAAATCACTTGACAAATCTATAACGTAATCTTTTTAATTCTACCTATTTATTGATTCATCTATTACCACAAATTAGCGGAATTCAAATTAGAGGATCAAAATAAAGCTATCTTTTATCTGCAAAATATCTTAGAAATAATTATTTCAAATGTGATTTCTTTGTCAACTATTTATGAGTAGAAAAAGGAAGGAGAAATTGAATGAGATCCTTCATCGATGTACTTTAAATAAAGACAATTTTTTTTTAAAGAATGCAACATTTTAATGATCGATCTACTTTCATGATGCGGTTTGCATAATGAGATAGATATCTTTCTTCTCTTAAATTTCGAATATCAAAATGAGATTGCATTCTAGAATGGAGCAAAAAGTTTTATTTTTATTGAACTAATAACAAATTGATATGTTGTTGAAATCATTTTTATTTGTATGATACATTTCTAATTGACAGTTTCTTGTATAATACAAACATTGATGTGTTTTACTTTACGGATGTAATGCATAATGAGATAAGAAAATCATTTTTGAAGTTATTTTACTATCTTACATTAGTTTAAGTTTTAATTTTATTTCATCTCTTTTCTCTTGTTTTTCATTAGTCGTCAAATTTCCTCCTGTAAAATTATGAGCTTCCTGCATATGTTTATTCGAAAAATAAAATTAAAGAGAAATAAATGAAAACTTCATTTTCAAATTTCCTAATATTACATTATTTTGATGAATATCGTGTTGGGATGAAAATTTAATTTTTTCATTCATTCAATTTCTGCATTACAAATCTAATATAATTTTTGATAAACCATCTCTTAACTAATTTATCAGCATTTTTATCTGCTTTTCTCTATCCTGTCAATGAATGAAACCGTAAATTCCTGTTTAGTGTTAAGTGATATCTAAAGCTTTAAAGCTTTAGGATTTACTTCGTAACACTAAACTGATAAATTGATATTTAAAATAAACGGTCCTGAAATAACTACCAATAATGCTAAAACCAGTAAGTAAAATATCGATGTTTTGCTCAGCAAGAGATGAAAGATTTTGCTGAAGTTTCGAAGTAACTCACAAATCGGATTAAATTACCCTCTAATCCCGCTATTGAACTGAGCGTGATTCTATAGTGTATTTACCTTCTTTTATTTTCATTCATCTCCCTCATCCCATTGATATCTAGCACTGAGATATTTTAATATCAAACTTTTTTTTGTTAGTCATAAAATTAGAGAAACAAAAAGAATTAAATGATCGATATTACAAATTAGGACTGAAAAAACTGTAAGTTTTCAGACTCCTAGAATTTAGTCCAATATATGAAATTCAGTTTTATGAAAAGCGTTTTTAGCTTCAGTAAACTCAAGAATTATTGAGTTATGAAATAAACTGAAGAATTATTGAGCTATGAATAATCCAACTACACACTGAGAATGATGAGTGAAATCGAATGAACAATCATTTAATTCCTTCGAAAAAAATTCAAAATAAAACTTTTGAGAGTGATATTTTTTCAAAAATAGTAACACTGATTATTACAAGAAATCATTTGTAACGCTGAAGAAATTCGATGATAAAATAAGATAGAGTTGTTAAAGTTAAAAGATGTGAGTGCAAAATGAAAAGTTTCGAAGCTATCCATACAATCTATCAAGTCACATCTATCTTAAAACAAATAAAATATAATTAGAAGTGTAGAATAAAAGATGATGAAAAAAATGGTTTATCAACAGAAGCATAATATGCCCTTCTACAACTAACGTTTGATGGCACTTCTCTTGTACGACGCGTAACTATCGCTTTCACATCACTAATCGACAAAGCTACGACGATTTGATAAACATTCTCACTTACTTTCAACATTCATTTCATTCTCTTTACACAATTCAAAAATGCTTTTACATCAAAAAAATTATCCAAACGTTAATCTATTCTTTTATAATATTTTTCCATTTTTTTTTGTTTGCATATATTGGTATGTATCAGTTCTGCTCAAACGATCATAATGCTCCAACAATGTATTGATTTTAAAAATTATTCGAAAATTTTAGCTCTTCAAAAAGATTTGCTCCATAGAAAATATGAATGTATTATCTTACAAAAGATCAGATGAATGCCAAGAAGATGATAGAATTGAGGATATTTTAGATAAGCCGCATGATTAATTTAAATCGATGGTGAAATAGAAGGTGAATTCGAAAATTTCATACCATTTTTCCGGTGCTGAAAATTATATAAATTGAAATGCTAAAAGGTGAAACAATTTTGAAGTACTTAAGAAATCAGTGGAGTTTTTTTTCTTAGCTAATTAGTAAATTAATTAAATATTAAGCAAATTACTAACTAGCGACTTCACATTATTAACATTTGCAACAATAAAGTTTTTTTTTTCGTTGGTTGATGAATGCGAAAATGTAAACAAACAGTTAAATAAAAAGTTTTTATCAGTACTTTTAGATTTTCATTTATGACAGATTAAATTTGCATGAAATAGAAACACTTAATGATAATTTATTATATGAAGGATGAATTGGGATTTGTTCTTCTCACCCGCAGAATTTTTCTGGTAATGTGGCTGCTTTTCTATTTCTCTTAGAATTTTGTAATGCTTTGATGATTTTAGGATTTTTTAATTTTATAATTTAAATATAAATTTTTTAACAATTAGATTACTTAACACATTATTAAGGTGTTTGCTTGCATTTTTTGTTGTTGTCAAACTCTCGAAATTATAGCTTTACGCTAATATTGTTAATTAATATTATATTTTCAACATGAATTGTCATCATTCTTCCATGATTGTTGTTCCATATAATTTTCTCAACTAAAAAAAATTACATGAAGCTCTTCTCAAAAAAGTTAATTTTAATTCATCTTTATTTGGAAACACAATTATCAAAGATAAAGAGATCAGTAATGGAACTGTAACGGAATAGCAATTGTTGATAAGCGATAAATGAACATTATCACAAGACTAATCTATTTCTTCGCCTTATTTTCTTCTATTTCATAATTTTGGTAATTGTAAAATTTTCGAAATTTCAAATTGTTTCTAAGTTCCTAATAGTTGAAATATTCGAAAATATTTTATGGTTGACAGAAAAATAAACTGGATAAAATAATCAAAATAAAAGTGAGAGAAAGTTAATCCACAGAAGTTAACTAAGCATTTAAGTTCACTCTGTGACGAAGTTTGAAACTGATAAGTTTAGTTTCGATAAGGTTTTGACCATTTACACTCATCAATATTATTGCACAATTTACATATGCATTGTGTTTCTTGAATATATATAAACTGAACTTTGTTGCTATTTATTCATTTTTCGCGACTTATTGCTGTCGTGTGCTTTATTTGTTCCGACTGTTGTTAATAAGCGGTTGATACTTGCCGGTTGCATTGTACGAATTACGAATTCAGGATAGAGAAAGAGCATAAAATCCTGTAATATTCCATATTTTTTTTCAGCTGATAGTTGTTAATTTAAATGATTGCCGTAAGATTTACGGCGTATTGTTATTAATTATTGTAAATAAAGCGAAGTATCCAACAGAAATGTGAAGAAAAAAAAACTTTCTATAATTTTGATTTAAGAGAAAAATTTTTTGTAATAATTTAATTTGAATCTTTCCTTAAAATAGACCAAATATTATTGTTAATTTGTTAAATGAAATGTTGAAATGTTAATTTGGTTCTTTTTCATTGCTTAAAATCGTTTATCTTCTGAAAATTTCATTTCTGAATTATTGCAAATTATAAATGTTTCTTATTTTACAGCTTATAAATTCTACCTGGAAGGAAAGTTTACGGGAAAGTTGTCACCTCTAATCGTTTTCAAGTATGCATTTTTGAAATGAGGAAAAAATCAAGAAAATTTTTGCTCTACTATCCCTTTTCCAAACTTCTGCTTCTTTGAAAACGAATGAGAATTGTATCTGTCATTTCAGACAGGTGTATACAATCATATATATTACTCTACAGCCATCAATGCATCGCAGTTGGAAATTGCTAATTCTACTCATATTGTTGATATCAAATTCAATTCAATGGATAAATGGGAAAACAAACGATTATAAATCACGAGATTGTTAGTTGTTATCGTGGATATTTCAGTTCAAATAAGAAATGATATCTCATTGATATTACCATTAATCATAATTAGATGACAAAATTCAAGTCAAAATTGAAATCGGTAAATTTGGAAAAATAATTTGTAATTAATTTGTTTTCTTTAATGCATTAAAGTCCAGCAGAAGACTGGAAGAAGTCAACATTTGTAAATTGAAAAATGTATTTATAATCATAGTGCCAAATGAATTTGATTCCTTGATATCTTATCGGAAAACAAATTGCTGCTATCGTAATATCAGAAAACGAATACGGAAATATGTAAAAGAAAAAAAGATCGATAGACAAATATGTAATTAAATGGGCAGCAATTATGATTTATTTATTACACGGTTTATCATGAAATTCAATTCATTTGAGTCTGGTAGTCTGTCCATCCTCTTCGATCTTATACAAATCTCTCTCTCTCTTCTCTTTGTTCACCTTATTTAAGCAATCATTAGATAATTTGAATAATTTACCGTATATCAGCTAAATATTGCTGCTTTTTTGAGGCTTCCGAGAGCTTGCAAGAGTATGTCATGCTTTCCTTAATTCTTCTGCCCAAATATTATGACTTCTATATAATTTTATCAAATTAAGATGAACACTACTTAAATGGTATAAGGCCTCTAGTCCATGGAGAAATATTGCTCTAATCCATGGAGATATGAAATATTTTCATTCAAAGATTGACCACTTAAATTATTAGCTAATAACAGTGATATACTGTGATATACATGGTCTGCTGAATCTGCGACAGATCTGTATTATAATTTCCGCTATGCTTCAATGCCCCAAAATTTCTATCATTCAATTGTTATACGTTTAGTGCGGGGTTCTAGAGGAGGAAATTTTCTAATTTTGTTTCACTCTACTATCAACAGTAATAGCTTAATCCACTGCGTACGAGAATTAACTATCCGAATGATAAATTTTAGTTTATATTCCGATGACAAATTCGGAACACTTTTAAAATGAAAAAACAGATTTGTTGTTATTTCTTGATGATTTCTGATAGCTATAAGAAAGTAAGATTGTTTTTGCTTGGTCTTATTCTATCCTTTACACTTTTATTTTTATCTTATAATATTTTATGCAAATTTTTAGTTTACCAATTTTGATATGAACTTATTTGCTTTTATTTGGAGCAATGAATTTACTATAAAAAGTGTAAGATCTGAAGTAATAAAAAATAAGCTTCATTTCCTTCTATGGAACTTATATGAAAATATCACAACTTACCACAACTTACCATAACATACCACATACTCTGCCTCCATAATCTAAAATTTATCTTTGTTTAAAAAGCTTCAAATAGCTTAATATCATTTTTTCTCAATTTCCAAAAATATTCCTGATTTGTTCCAAACAATCATAATAAGTATCTGCATGAACTGATTTAGCATCTATTTTATAGTGATAATATTTATATCAAATTAGCTGATTAGTTCTTTATTAAACGTTCTATCCTGGAACTAATTTTAATTTTCCGTTCTTTACTTGAACAAGTATTATGGGATGAATATTAAACATAGTAGAGGGTGGTTAGGCTTATAAACTGTTCAAAAACAATCAGTTTTGGCAGTAATTTACTGAAGTTTTTAGTTTGTTTTGGAACTGATAATAGTCGAACGGAGCTGCGGGATGTGAACCGGATCAATCAGCTAATTAGACAGTATCGGAATTGCACTCGCGTTAAGGGAAATTTGGAAATAACTTATATACAACGTGAACATCTGAATGGAACTGATTCGGAAAAATTTTTCAGCTTTTTAGACCATATCCAACAGGTCTGCTTCTTATTCAGTTTTAAAACTTCATGATTCATGTTTCATTACAACTAATCAGTAGCTTTCTTCTTTAAAGAACCTTTTATTTGAAGAAAATATTGTTTTAAAAATCAATTTAGCTATCTTCATCAAGTACTTCCTCCGAATGCTAGTCAACATTGCTTATGAACTACGGAGCGCAATTTACTTAAGAATTTATAATATTTGCCATAGGGATGAATTCAATTTGATTTCATATATACCATAAAAGTGCTAGCAATTCTTTGTTTGTCTTCAATTGCTTTTAAAAAAATGGTTGATCGACTCGAAGCCGACTTGAATTAATCGAAATGAAGTTTACGCCAAAATTTTGTTTGCTTTGATCACAATCACCTAACATTTGAAATCAATATTTTGTTGCAAGTAATTTCTAGATCACCGGTTACCTATTAATCTATGCAAATGATTTCGATCGAATAACACTACAAAATTTGGAAATAGTTTGGGGTGATAAACGGCATGATGATATAGCAGCAATAGATATAAGTTATAATAAGGAACTGAAACATGTCAACTTACCGAAGTTAAGAAGTAAGTTCAAATTACAATTGATTTAATAAATATATCATCTTGCTTATTATATTTCTCAGAATCTCTCTTTTCCATTTCTCTCGCAAAAAAGCCAAAAAAAAAGAAAGTTATTTGCATTAAGTTATTTGGAGTCGTAATCTGAGATGTCCTTTTACCTTCAGGCATTGAACGCGGCAGTATAGTACTGATGAATAATCCTTATCTATGTAATTGGAACACTACCGTATCCTACAATGAAGTATAATTCAAAATTATTTAAGTTCTATTCCATGAAATAATTTTGTAAAAATCATAAGAAGCTCAACAAGAGCTTTCAAATAACTATTAGCAATAATAAAATTTAGATTCTTGGTAAAGGCAGTAAATCGCGAGTTCAATTAATGAACAATTTCGATAAATGTGATCAAGTTGAAAGCAAATGTGCAGAAAATTGTGGTAAATATTGCTGGGGACCGGATAAAGATATGTGTCAGACAGGTCTGCCCAATTTGTCCAAGTCATATTTACAGCATGGTTTAAAATTTACCTTAAACATGAAAGAGGAATATAATTGCTTTTCAGGAAATGGATTTTCATCCTTAAAAGTTTACATTCTTTTTCAGAATCATTTAAGATATGCTTGAATATTTATTGAAAAATTGAATTCTTTTTTGTGATATTTAGTGTATCGTGAAATCTGTCCAAGCGATTGTCCATCACAAATGTGTTATCAAAGTGATAACAAAACACATTGCTGTGACGAGGCATGCGCAGCGGGTTGCTTTGGTGAAGGAAAAAGTGCTTGCATCGTTCGTCATTAATGCTACTTTTTTTCAAAGAAACATCTTTGAATGATATGATAAGCAAACATTTGCATAATAAAATTAATATTGAACTACTTATACTCTCTTTCAAATTAACAAATAATATCATTCTTAGATTTAAAAAATTACTTTCCAAATTATTCTTAACAAAAATTAATTTAAAATCTATAGAAATTAGATCTATTTTATACCATACATATAGCACAGGCAATATGTATGGTATAAAACAACTTTTGTTTAGATTTTTTTTTCAATTTATAAATTGTAATTTGCTTTTTTAGGCTTGTGCTAAATTAGAGCAAGATTTGAAATGTGTAGAGAAGTGTAATGGATTGACAGATTACGATCCAACATTGAAAATGACCGTAAAACATTCTGATCCACGATACACCTATGATCGATATTGTGTGAAGCAATGCCCAGGTATCATTGAACATTTAATTGTTCCTGAAAATTATTAGACGATGTTCAATGCAGTAGAATTTATTTATCATATCAGTCAGTTCATTCTTCAAAAAATTAAGTTTTATATTTAAGGCATTTCTCGCAAATAATTTTTGTAGGAATTAATATACCTGGAGATACTTGAAGATAAATAAATAAAACAATCCAATATGTTTATTAGTAGCAAAAAAAGATTTAACAATTATTTAATTAACTCTTCTTTAACAATACCTTGTGTTGTCAAAATTAACAATAGAAGAGGAAAAAGTTCCTTGGACAAACATTTTATAAAATTTTAAATCATCAATGCAAAACGTTCAAAAAACGCATAATAAAATTTTCTTAAGAAAAAAATTTCCAGATGAGACGCTTATCCAAGGGGAATACTGTGTTATACATTGTACGGAAGGTTACTGGCATGATCCGGTAAAAAATACCCGAATTTGTGAGAAGTGCCATAATGGAATATGTCCGAAAAGTAAATTCTTTCGGCGGCTTAATTTGATTATATATATAACTTTATTTTTATTTAAAATAATATATACGATAATAATATTTCTAATAATGCTTAACGTAGCATTATTTATATTTGTGCAAAACATTTCAAGGCTTAACTTCACAGATGTAACAAAGCAATTTGAAATGAGTCAATTATGAAACAAATCAAAATAAAATTTTAAATCAAATTTGAAAGAGGAAAAAACAAATAACTTATACCATAAAAAAAACAAAAGTTATACCATATCGTAAATTTTGCTATTTTACGGAAAAAAGTGAGGAATTCTTGCTTTAGATGATGAGATGATTCTAAATATTTTAATCAGAAAGAATAACAATTAATTAATTGGAGTTTTTCAGCTTGCTTAATGAGTGAGCCAATAGATTCGAGTAATATTGGAAGTTTGGAAAACTGCACAGTTATCGAAGGTTTCGTTCAACTTTTACGTCACTCATTCGAAGCTCATCGGAAATTTTTTACGGATGGGTACATTTGATTATTTTTACTCTTTTTTACTTCTTTTATTTTAGCGCTTTAAAAGAATGAAAGAAATCTTATAAAGTTTTTGCTTAAAATGTCGTAGGTTAAGAAGGATTGCAATGAATTGCAGAAGCAATTGAAATTATCCGAATCAGATTTTCAATTTTGTATTTATAGCTTTGGTTCGTTTGAAATATGTCTATCTCCTCATGTTTCAAATAACACTTTTGAAATATTTAAGTCCAACTAATCAATGAACTTTCAGGAGACCACCGATGAAAATACCAGCATTAACAGCCAAAATGTTGGAGGCATTGAAAAATGTTAAAATTATTACCGAATATGTGGATGTTCAAGCGGCCGAATTCTCTCCTGCATCGTTAGGCTTCCTTAGTAATCTGAGAACCATCGAAGGACGTAAACTTAGGTATGTTGTCTTTTTCGTATATATATATATATATATATATGAAAAAAAAAATCCTACTCTCTTCTTTCTGTATATATATATATATGTATTGGAATTCTCTCTCTCTTTCTCTATATATATATACACACAGAGAGAGGGGAATTTTTATTTTTTTCATCGAATTTCAGATAATATGGAAATTTTAATCAAAATTTCTGTCGAATTTTCTAGTGAATTTTTACATTCGATATGAATTTTTGGTAATTTTTAGTTGACTTATGATTTAAAATAATTAAAAGGTAATTGGAAAATAGACTTAAAATATATTTCAGTCTCGATCAATTTGCATTATTGATTACCAGCAATCAAAATCTGAAAGAGCTTGGACTACGATCATTGAAAAGGATAAAGAATGGACGTGTGTACATTGGAAAAAACGAGAAACTTTGTTTTCTAGATTCGATAACAGAGCGCTGGAAAGAGATCATGCAAATGGATAATATTTCTTATTCGGTAGCAATAAAGAGAAATGGACAGAAATGCTGTAAGTTGTTTGCATTATTTATCATAATACGATAATTATTACGTTCGTCGTAATTATTTTACTCTATAATTATTACTATTACAATTTTTTCAGCAAATACTACTATCTGTGATGATAACTGTGATAAGAGATATGGATGCTGGGGTGAAGGACCAAGAATGTGTGTAAAATGTTCCAATTATGATGTGGACGGCGAGTGCTCCAGCAACTGTCCTACAGAAGGGTTACTATTTGATTATTAATAAAATTTAACATGATAAAGAATGAATGATCCTTAATATGAAATAGTTTAACTCGATGATTTTAAGACACGCTCGTAACATTTAAGATTTTATTTGGTGAATCAAAAATGCCTTAAATGCCATCCTCAATGTAAAACATGCAACGGACCAACAGAACGAGATTGTGCTACATGCCGGAATGTTCGGATACAACAGGGTAGTGAATGGGAATGTATAGCAGAATGTCCGAAGCTATATTATTTCGATGGGAATACATGTTTGCCATGCAATGCAGTATGCTATGATTTTGGGTGTGGTTTTTTTTCAGTTTACAAATTTTTTTTATCCAAATTTTTCCTGACATAATCGCTGTGATTACTTGATGGACAAAGCCTCACTCTTATCGTTTTAAGATAACTATCTAATAGGCAAGCATCAACAGTGAAATTCCTTCATCATTCACAAAATTTTAGTTGTACCGGTCCGGAAAAAGTGGCCGGCAAAGGTGGTTGCAACAAATGCAAGCATGCAAAGCGCCCTGATACTGGCCAAGCACCAGTATGCTTATATGAGATAGGTGAACCAAGGGATGTGTGCCGTGATAATAAACTAACTCATTACTATGCTGCCGCATCATCCAGCGAACTTATTGCTGAATTTGTAAATTTTTATTTTGTTGATAATTAAATCAAAAAAAGTGCAAGCAAAAGTGTAGATGTATGAACAAGGTAAAAAGAGGTGAATAAAGTGAAGATAAGAATAAGTACAACGAATAAAGTGACGATAAGAATTAAGTATAATAGCAGATTTGTCAATGAAGGAAACATGTATAAAAAGACATAAACTTTCAGTTTTTAAGTTATCAAGTCTGGAAAGTTTCATACTTTAAATATTCTTTAAGGGGGTAAGGGCTGTAACTTAAAAATGTAGTCGAAGGAGACAAAACCCCTTTTGCTACAGTAATCACTTGTAGCCACTTATTTTGTAACTACTTCTCTTCTTTGTGATCGCTTACTTGAAAAAAGTCTCAAAAAGATCTTTTCAAATTTTCAATAATTTTTTTTCAACAAGTCGTCTTTTAAGGAATGTGATGAATGCAGTGAAGAGTGTTTAACTTGTGCTGGTTATGGTACATCTGTGAAGCGACATAAATGTAAATGTGCGCATTATTTAACAAAAACGAATTCAGACAACGGTTATTGTACAATGAACTGTAAAATGTAATTTCAGACTTATGAATTTTATTTAAATATCTCATTCTTCTCTCGGCTATTTCGTTGTTAAATTACCAATATAGACTTTGAATGTGCATCAGTATCTTACTGTAGAAAACGATTTGAAACAACAAATTGGCCGAGAGAAGAGAAATCAGAATGATATCGCAATAGAAAGAGGTTCGTCCATCCTGTTACCGGTATCGTTTGTGTGGTTATTAAAAGCTGGCAGTTTGTAAAGTATTATTAATTTTGGTAGTAATCGTATATTGTTTAGGGATTCATTTATGGTGCGCCCTAAATCAAATAATGAAATCGGTGAATGCCAACGATGTAATGAACTATGTGATCTTTCAATGGGTTGTACAGGTCCTAGTTCTGCAAACTGTACACGATGTGCCAAAGCTGGCATTTTATTGAGCAATAAGTTGGTTCGTGATTTCAGTAAAATTTAAAATTTCATTTCACTTGTGATCATGTCAAAAATTGTTCATTAATATATAAGCGTGATATTGTTTAACATGCAAAAAGCACGGCATTGTTTAACCTGCTTTCTTTTACATTAATAGTTCAGCAGTTGGAAGAATTAATGTTGTTTTGTTAGATTTAATTGGTGTACTATTTTTCAGATTTGTCTAGAACGATGTCCAGCTGATTATCCATTTCTTACGACTGATAAACTTTGTCATAGTTCAGATCCAGAAGCTTCTGCCTTGAAAAAGTTGCAAAATTTGTCTTCTTTAAAATAATAATAAGTTTGAAATAATAATATTCCAAATAATTCAATTCAAAAATAACCATAATATTATGAAGACCGGCTTGAGTTGTAATACGTGATAGAAATCGTTGATTAATCCCTAGTTATTGAGAATACTTAATAATTGAAGATAAGAATTAAGTAATGCTTCAGTGAGTTCTGAAAGGAACAACTTTTTCTTGTGAATCATCAGGAAATTTCAAGAAAGAAATTGCAGGAGAATGTACATAATCATAATCTGTGTATTATGCGCAGCTGTTCTTATTGCCATTATAGCGGTTTGTTTCATTTCTTCAATTATCATCATTTTAATAGAAATCTTTTTGATTTGACATCACATTCTTTCTTTTAGTCAATTGATGACCTTTTGCTTTAATCCTTTCTCATCTCACCACCAATTAACGATAGTCCTTATTTTTCTCTTGAAAATACTTCCTGGTCAATTTTTTTTTATCAACCACATTGCATTTTCAAGTCAGTACTTTCATTTCAACAATATTATAGTGAATTATTCATATGTGAATTCCTCTTTGTATAGGATTGTTTTACATAAACATTTCTTTTGCTTAAAATCTTCCAACTGTTGTAATGGAATCTGAAAAGAATGAAAAAAATTACTGTATCAAATATTTTAGTTTGCAGTAAACTTTCAGATATATTTCAGGGTATCACAATAAATTGTATAAAATACAAGAAACGATATCAACAGGAGCTTGAAATGAATCTACCAAGCATTCCGGATTACGAACTAACGGATCTATCGATGAGACCAAACATGACGCGTCTTTGCATTATTACCAGTGAAAATCTTGAAAAGACGCAGCAATCTCTTGGACAAGGCGCATTTGGAACTGTTTTCTTGGTGAATTTTTTGTCTATAGTATAATAATGACCCATTTTTCCAAAGTTACTTTCACTCTAAGTTGAAATAAACATAATACAAAATAAAAGGCAGATTTTCTGCTAAACTCATAAAAGCGGTTTTATTTATGAGTAGATCCTCTTTATGTAATCATGCAAAAGTGCCGATCAAAGGATATACCTTAGATTTGCGATTGACTTCACGCTTTTCCGATCGATGTTTCAAAATAATTTATGTAAAGATGCAACAGTTATTTTTTTAGGGCTATTGGTGGCCAAAGGGTAAGAACGACGGTGAAAAGTTGGCAGTAGCAATTAAGGTAGTTCATGATGGTAGCGGTACAGCACATCAAGAAATGTTACAAGAGGCGGGTATCATGGCATGTATGCGACATGAACATTTGCTTCGGCTGGTTGGTGTATGTCTTAGCGATGGTATGCAAATTGTGACTCCAATGCGACCACTTGGTAGTTTGAAGAACTATCTTAAAAAACATCATCAGAAACTCGGCGCAAGAGATCTCTTGTTATACTGCTACCAAATTGCATCGGTATGTTATTTATGAGGGAAGCATTCATTACCTTTTTTATAACAAGTGAAATATGTTAATTCAAGAGCTAGAAATATAAATTGAAGCCGAAACTTGTAATCTTGAAGAATTGGGCTGGAAATTTATAATTTATTTTCTAAAGCTGTTTATTATTTCATCATTTCAGGCAATGGAATATCTCTATAAAAACCGTTTAGTACATCGAGATTTAGCTGCGCGAAATGTCTTAGTGAAACGAGCCAATCATGTTGAAGTGACCGATTTTGGACTTGCTAGATTGTTGGAAAAAGGAAAAAGTGAAGTTTTTGTTGGCGGAAAGGTCATCTTTTCATCGTTCTATGTGGTTACATTACGAAATTTTGGGCAAATAAATCAAAGAATGGCAATTTTTAGAATTTGTCTCCGAATCGATCTGCTGCTTTCGATTTGCTTTCTGACTTTACAGGGATTTTAAACATTCTCGAAGTAAAAAGTTAAATTTTTAACTTCGAGATCAAAAAATGAAAAGTTGATATTTTTAATTTTAGGTTGCCGTAAAGTGGTTAGCACTCGAAAGTCTTGAGAAACAAATTTACACTCATTACACTGATGTTTGGGCTTTTGGTGTTACTTGCTGGGAAGTGCTAACATTTGGACAAACACCGTTCCAAAGTGTACCGCCGGATCGAATACGTCAACATTTAGCAACTGGTAATCGTTTAGAGCAGCCAAATAACTGCGCTCAAGAAGTATATCAAACATTTTTGCAATGTAAGTGCTTGAAAGTCATTTGCTTTATCAGTTAAATCATATGGCGGCAATGTAACTCCTAAGCATATGGTATTCTGCATAAGGAACGACTATGAAGTCAGAAATTGCTGTGCATGCTACAGTGCTGTGCATGCTACAGTACCTTCAAGTTATGTTACACTGATAACATTCTGTTTAATTACAGTATAAGGGAAATATTTACTAAAAAGAAGATCGCCTGTTCTGCACACCTTAATTTAATTATTTTTGCATAAAAATTTTTAAAATATCATTCATTTCTAAAATTCTCGAAAATTTTCAGTTTTCATAAAAGATTAGAAATATACATTAAATTCTTCATGTTTTAAGTTTCTATTGTTTAGGTTGGTTACAGAATCCAGAATCGAGACCAAATTTTGTTACGCTTAAGGAGAAATTCAAGCAATATTGCAAAGCACCCCATCTTTACGTTCTGGTTCGTTTTACCAGGAGCATTCAGAGTTTTTCGGAAATTTATGCGATTTAAGCAGATATTATAAAAGTTTTCATAATGACGGAAAGGAAGTTTTGCTTGTAATTTTTTTAATAGATTAAATTTTAGAAAATTGATTTTGATGTATAAAATATGAATTGAAAATTTTATTTTAGGATCGTTTTTATAAGCAACAGTTAGAATCTGTATTACTTGAAAATCAACATGAGATACTCAACGGTCTAATGAATAGTAGCGAACTTTGCGATCAGTTTAAATTTTCTGAAGACACTACAGTTATATCTACTTCAGTGGAACCACTGTCACCAGCAACACCTTCTTGGGTACCATTTTAACAGATAAGATATGAATAAATCTTTTAATTTCAAGACTCCCAGCAATAAGGTGACATAATTTGTATCAGCTGGTATAATTTTTCTTAGTCTAGATCGAATTTGAATCAAATTTAATTAAATTGCATCGAAGTAAGCAGATAAAAACAATATGTCAGAAAAATTTAAATGGGATTAAATATTGAAATGGTTTCTTTGAACTGGTCATCAATAATTGTTTAAACATAACGTTTCAGATTGATTTGACCATATATGTTTTTAGACTTAATTAAGTTAAAATTAAGTGAAGCATATCATCACATCCACATATACATTTTAAATTTAACTGTATTGGATGGAGCGCATACTTGCTGAATTAGTGCAACTATAAATTACTTAATTTGAATGCAGATATTCGGAGTTTGTTATCGAATTTTCGGCATATATCTTTAGGATGCTGTTAATATACAGCAGAATGAACGAATGGGAAGCAGCGATTCGGGACGTTATCAAAGTGATCCTGTACATGACGGACGCACAGAATTGAGTATGGATGAAGGGAATTATTTAATACCAAGTAATAAACAGTCGATTTTATACACTCCAGTTGTTGTTCGAGAAAATGGAGAAACAGGTAAACTGCCGCATGTTAGCACGATTTCTTAATTACACTTCTTTAATGTTTATAAAAATTGCATCATATCGACTGTATTCATATTAATCTTTACCCAATTATCTTTCTTACCATCAAGGTATAAAAGGCAAAAAAGTAGGAAATTTTTTCTCCAATATTTCATATTTATATTCTTAACAGAGTTGATGGAAAGTTCGGAATATTATAACGATAAAATTGGTACTGATTATTACAATCAATTGAAATCTGCATCGCTGGAAATGGAAAATGAGGCGAAATCAATTAAAATAACAACGTATCAAAATGATTATTATTTTGCTGAGAACGAGACATCATTGTGATATTGGATAGGGAAAATGTTATGCTATTAGATTTGACTTAGTTACGAGTTTTTAAGTTCTTTAAGCTAACAAATTATTTGTAAGATACAATTATAGCTTAATTTCCGGATGTTATAAATACAGGGTCTTTGAAAATCAGTCTTTTAAATATAATACATTTAAGTAATTTTTAAAGAAATCATTTTATAATACCGTTTTATTTGATTACGAAAATTTTTTCAAAATGGAACAAACGTCTCAAAATTCGTAAGATGGCATATTGCATATTTTGTTTTTAATGGAAGAGTTCTTTAGGGTCTGTGTGAGCTTAAAGTTGCATTTGATAATGTTAATTCCTCCTTTTAAGGTTCTGATGCTTTCCACAAATTGCAACAATTGTTCCAAGGTTTTCGATTCCATTAATATCTGTTAAGTTTCACTTATACACTTTCATCCAATGATCTTCAATCGCTTTATCTTTCAGATAAGCGGTCTCGAAATTGTACATTTATTTGATTATACAACAAAATTGTAATTGGATTTTGGCGATGTAATTTAATGATGCATTTGTCAATAATTGTATGCTGACATAATTTATAGTATTTAAATTAAATTTGTGAGAGTCATAAAATTTTAATTTTTTTAATTCTTGTGCAACAAAAAAGAATAACAGTATTTTATCAGCGGGCAGCGGATAATTTGGACAGTCTCTAATTTTCAAGAAAAAAATTTTCATAATAGAGAAAAATTATCCATTGGTTGAAATATTCTTATTGCAAATTTGCGAGTGGTAAGCAATATCGGTTGATTTTAAATTTTGAAAATAAAGAAGCATCTCTTAGGCTTAGATTTTAAATGAAATTCAAAATAATCAAAATAAATTCAAAATTTCAAAATAAATGAAATTCAGATGAAATTCAGATGAAATTCAAAATATTGCATGAAAAGATGTTTCATGCAATGTTTAAGAAAGTATCATATTAAAAACTAGATTAGAACAATTTCAGAACAAGTGAAATAACAATTGATAAATGAGAATTGTTATTTCGTCTATTTTTGAACTTTTTAATTTAGTTTTTAGTCTGATATTTTCTCGAGCATTATATGAAGCTAAAAGAATGGAAGGAATGAAATTAGAAATTCGATTTATTCAACTTCTGAATTTGCTATAAAAGTTCGGTGGTTTCATTTATCATTTACAAATGAGCTTTTGTATGATACATAAATTTTTGAATTGATTAATTTTTGGAACGTCACGCAGGTGCATTTTGAACAATTATAACATTTTCAATATTGAAATAAACTCAGTGTAGTATAATATATTATAGTACTGAGTACTGTAATATATTATAGTATTATTTCGATATATTTCGATATTGAAAGTGCTATAATTGCTCTCTTTCTTTTCGGTACAATATTGAAATAAAACTACTCAGTATAAGGATCTGATGGTCCTTCTCTCGAAGTATTGTCATGAAATGATTTTCATCATGAGAAATATAAAGTGTGAAAGTTTTGTCTTTTGTTTACTTTAAAGTTTCATGTTTTTTGAAATTTTAATCAATTACTCCAATGAAACATGAATATTTATACATTATTTCTCTGAAATAATTTTTGCAAGGTATTATTTAAACAATGGATAAAGAAATTCAAAATAATTTCAAGAATTGATAAGAGATTTTGAGAAGTTCTCTGTAAAATGCTGGCGGCTAGCAATATCTTTCATGTAACTTCTAATACTAATTAATTATGAGGGTGGAGGAGAATTGCTGAGATTTTCAATGAATTTTGAGCAAAAATAAGGAGTAGTTTGAAGATTTTATGAATTTCAATCAGAATTTTTTAAATCGTAAAGTGATGAAGAAATAGAAGTAGGAGATGTCCAGAAATATGGTATTGTTGAGTATTGAAGCCTTCAACAACCATTATCTTAAGGATGATAACATAGCTAACTATTCATTAGAACACATCAAATAACCCAAAGATTTTGCGATGCATAAATTAAAGAGATATTTTTGCTCTTAAATTTAATTCAATTTTGAAGGTTTCGGTTTGAAAACTGCCTATGGTTGTTTAATTTAAAAAGGACCACTGCAGATAGAGAATGAGTGCGGACATCGAACTTTGGATGATTACTTTAAAATTATTTTAATAATATAAAACAAAATTTGATTTGACTGTACCAGCATTATCAGATTACAGAGCACATTGAAATCATTCGAATCAAACAGATTAGTCAAACAGAGAGAACGTCAATTGGGAATTCTGGAGAGAGCTTCACAAAATCTCTTATCAATTCTTGAAATTATTTTGAATTTCCTTATCCATTGTTAAAATGATACCTTGCAAAAATTAATTCAGAGAAAGGAATAAATATTCATGTTTCACTGAAGTAATTGAAATATTAAAATTTCAAAAAACATGAAACTTTAAAGTAAACAAAAGATAAAATTTTCGCACTTCATGTTTCATATTTATTAAGCTGCCCGTTTTGGAATTTAATGAATCCTTCTCCGGTCACTATCGTTAATTGGTCGTCTTTACGATTTTACTTCTCCGCTAGCCAATAACTTCCTAAACTTGCCTTTTACATACCTATTTGTTTTCATTTTATATAAGCTGCTTATTTCAAAAATTTGAAAATTTCTGCATTTTTGAATTAATAAATTTTCAGATCTATATAATTTTTCAAATACTGCAAATTTACGACATTGCTAAAAATCATCAAAAACTGTTCTTATCACCACTTTTAGATCATAAATGTTATATCCCAAGAATATGTTTTTGAAGTATGAACTTCAATTCCGAGAAATGCATTTGAAAAATTAATATATATCTTCTGAACTGCCTCTCCTTTGCAAAAAAGATTTACGTTCATTTCATTTCTTTAACTATCTTTATGAAAAAATTCACAGATTTGTTTTGATGTCATCAAAGATCAAGTTATCAAAGCATTTGAATAACATGGAATTCGAGAAATAATATATTGCAAGAAATACCTTCTAAAGATACACCACTGATCATTTTATAACGGTTTAATATTTTCTAGAGCAGATCAATCAACTCTAAATGACTAATTTAAGTACTTTTTAATCTACTATAGTCTAATTTCTTCGTAGAACTTTTTGAGCTTTTTTTCAAATCTTTTTCTGCAGACGCGACAACTACATTTGGGGTAAATTTAAGTAATTAATTTTATGCAGTAAATATAATTTCCAAAAATGTATAACTTTTAATTTTATCTGATAATGCTGAAATAATGTAACATTTAAAACAGATTTTTTAAGTTTTATTTCAATTCAGTTTCCATCAATTTGCATGATTGTAGCTACCTTCCCATGTTCAGAATACCCGCCGCCATACGCCTGATCATGTCATAGCGTTGATCCATTTTTGTCGGAGAGAACATTATCGGTGTGGTGTGGTGTGGTGTGTGTGTGCAATATATGTATATGAGTGTATGAGTGTGTGTGTTCGCCTTTCGATGAAAAGACAATCATCAAATTTAGCTATCTTTCTTAATCATTTCCATCTTTTCATTTCTTTTTTTAAACAGTATAATTTTTAAATTTTGAAAAAAAAAATTTTTGCTTTGAATGTTTTATGTCTACCAATTCTATTTATCATCATGCTATCAAGCAATTCAATCTGATTATATCTTATCTTTTATAAAATTTTCTCTTCTCTTATCAACTCCTACAATTTCTGCTTAGCCAATGGATTTTTATATTATTTCAAGATTTGTAAGAACAAATGAAATTAATTTGTGCTGAAAGAATGCTAAAGATTTCATTTAAATTTATTGGATTGACCGATAACTGTTTGTGTTTTTTATATTTTTTGTATTTTCCACATTTTTAATACTAATTCCTTTATCAATATATATTTCATAACCTTTATATCGTGCCCTAAATGGATTATATTGATGATTCTGGACAAGGACAGTATCGAGTTTGGGGCCCAGGTAATCCAGGCTTTCCTCGCTGAAATTTTCCATTCTTGAAAATAGTAAAAATTGTGATAACAAAAAAAATGAGAATTTTGCATAACTCTCAGAGCTTGATATAGATTAAATTTCATCAGTGATAGTTCAAAAAAACTTATCGTTTTCACTTCATACAGAAAAACTTACTTTTCCTGGTAAACCTGGTATACCGATTCTTCCAGGTAAACCCTTTGGTCCAGCTGGTCCAATTTCACCTGGACCTCCACGAAAGCCATCTCTTCCGCGCTCTCCTTGCTTTCCAGGTCTGCCGCGTTCACCAGTTATACCTTGATCACCGGGTATTGAGATGTACCTTATATTGCTTCTTCCCGGTGGGCCATCAATTCCTGGCTCACCTTGACTACCTGAAAATTTAACTTATAGTTTTTTATTTCCTGCACACTAACACTTTATACATTGCTGTTTGAAATATGAATTTACCTGGTTTACCGACATCACCAGGCAGGCCTGGCGGTCCCGGTATTCCATCTTCGCCTTGCACTCCAACAACTCCAGGATTTCCTGGTGAGCCAATTTCACCTGGCTGTCCATTGGGACCTCGTGGTCCACTCGGGCCAACTGGGCATCGGACACATCCTAATTCTGTTAAATTTAGAACAGCGATGATTCCATCAGTACCTGGGAGTCCCTGTATGCCTGGCACACCTGGTTCTGCAATAGAATTAATAAATATTTCAAATAAATTAATGGAAGTGGTATATTTATAAAAGTAATTTTGATTAGTACAAGGAGAAAATATAGTGGCAACAAAACAAAGTCGACCTCCTGGTTCTCCTTTTTCGCCTTGTGGGCCTTGTTTACCGCGTGGACATCTGTTGGGTCTTTGACCACATTCTGAAATTCGAGTATAAAATTTATTTTTATGGCTAATTAATTTAATGACCATAATTGAGATCGTCAATCTAGCCCTCAATATTTCTGAATTCACTGAACAATAAACGCATTGTCATAGAAATTTCTGTTTTACCACATTGTTCATCAGGAAAAGATCTTTTTGTCCTCAAGCTATGGCGCAGAAAGAATTGATGAATTGGTTGGGTTTTGTCACTTCTAGATGGCTTCTCCGCCCGCAACTGCATCATTCCATTCCATGCATTCTCGTTAATGACCTTCAAGTTTGACACATTTACCTATCATCTGCAGATATCCGAATCTCCATTTTTCACTCATCTTAAAATTTTTTGTATTCAAACTATTGATGGGATTTTAGGACATTATTTGGGACATTTTGTGTGCAATAAAACTTTTACTTCTGCATAACTTTTCTGCGAATATGGAAGCATCACTGATAGTTTAGTCTGTTAGTTAAGAACTTCGTCCAAAACTAAAAAAATCTCGTTGCGTTTGGAATGGTCCTACTTGAAACAACTTTGTTCTGATTTATTTGTTTTTATGATATAATAAATATTACTTATAATTTATTGTAACTTTTGATAATCATACTTGTAATGATAAAACTTTGACAAAAAAAACGAGAATGGAATTGAACTACCTTGATTTCTTGCGTATCGCTCATAATTTCATCGTACAGTGAGTTCAAATCATTGATCAAATGGATCACAGCAATAATACATGTCAGTACAACCATTGTGGAAATGGTACCTGCTATACTGACATTTGTAAGAAGGCCCATATTCCAGTTGAACAAATTTCTCTCTTGCAATATAATTCACTGGAAATAAGATTTTTGAAATACTCGAAAGCATATAATCACTTTTATGACTTACACTTAAGTGTTACGTGCAATACACAACAAACACACTTATGTCATAAATATCTAGAATTGAATTTGGAAATAAACCAAAAAATTTGCTTCAAGAATTTGGAATTCCAAAATGTTTTTAGGGTTTGAAATTTATATCATAAATATATTAGCAGAAGAATTTTCTTACAATCAATCTTGAAAAGCTAAAATACGAAATTTTGAAATTATTTTAACAATCGTATCCTTTAAGAAGAATCAATGCAGCAACACATGAAGCCACCAACTAATGATAACTTAAAAAGGACAAACAGTGGGTCGACGAAAATTTGATGCCATTTTTCGATAATGACCGTAGGGGGACAATGGAGATTGATAGTTGTTATAATGTTCAATAACTTGTTTTTGTGTGGTACTATTACCCGATATTACTTTTATCGACCCTTACTCGCGTAGAATGCGTATTAGGAGAGGGTTGTTAATGTGCTGGATGAGTAAAGAGAGAATTTCTCGGGCCGCTGTCATACCAATCAGTTGGTATATAAACCGGTAAACAATGACATTAATGCCCGAGTTTTCGTGATTTATTTGATTTGATAAATAGTGCCGACATTTTCTCACAATAATATCGCGTTCAGAATATTCTCTGACCCATAGTAAGATAATAACGTTCATTTGTCTTCGTGCTTATTTGAGAAATTCAGTAATTACATGTGGCGCCAGTAGGTGTGAAATATTTTCGCTCTCAAAGACTTGATTTCATCTCTTGAATTTTTAATATCTAAGGTCATGCATGATCTTATCCTTCCCTCAAATGATTTTACGGCAACATACAGGTCTTCATAACAATGCTAAGCAATAACTTTTTCGAAATTTCTCCACTAATCATTATGTTGACATTCACATTGTCACAAGATAAATCGAGGAAATTAGGAATGACTGTAAACGATGACGACATTAATGAATGCTATTTTCAACTGATAAAATCATTTTCAACATCGTCATTTGAAACATTATATTCAGTTCATCGCCTACTTCATAAAAAAACTCATTGCGACGACAAAAGAAACTTACAATCGGCCCTTTGATATCAAAGAAATGATCATTATATGTTTCAAAAATATCAATCTTCAATACACATAAATTTTTAAAATTTCTTTCATTATGACAAAGATATTCAGAAGATTGCTTATCTCAAACAAAATACTTTCCGATAGTTTGAAAAATTAATGAATGATATCAAATTAAAGATTATGAAAAGTCCATTTTGAAGAAATGAAAAAATTGTTGCCAAATAACTAACTGTAAGTTTTGGGCAGTCAAACCTTCTTCGTATTCATTGCACATAATAATGAAATTTGTATAATACTGCAATTAACGATTAAAGCAATCAATCGTGTTTGAGTTATACATTAGGAATGCTTACGTAATATCTAATCTCAAATTAAAACAAAGTGGATTTTTCTAAAAAGATGAAAGAGCAACATATGACGACGTATTTGCTATTGATAGCACAAGATGACCATTTCAGTCCTGATTTCCTCTAGTCATTTAAAAGCATTTAAGATGCGCTGAGTTAAATAATTAAATTCAGATTCGTTAGATACGTAACTGTCATCAATGTAAGCAAATAACGAGGCGAATGATACATAATATTGATATCATAGTGCTATTTCAATGTCTTTTATGTTTAACACTGTTATTTCCCTGTAAATTACGGTCATTTGTTTTATATATGAAAATATTTGCATAAAATTACAATTGAATACAAATTAAAAACAATGTGAGAGCAGTTTGATACTCAAGTAAGTTCAGAAATGCTGTATTTTTTCGAGTTACAATCTCATTAAACGGTAAAGGCAGATCAATTTTTTATCAATATTGATAAGATTTATCAAATGCATAAAAACTAAATAGTGACCTTCTGCTCGGCTGAACTACTTCTAGTGTCAGTTATTATCAATTGATATCAAAACAATTGATTGGATAAATTTTCCCAATCAAAAAATGCTGAGGCATTCTTTTGTTCAACTTTTTATGGTATAGAATAAATGTAGAAGTTATTGATTGATCAGTTTTAAAAATTCATAGCGAAACACTGGGACAATGCCAAATTGTATAAATCCAAATTATATTCGTTGTGAAGTTTAATATACAACAATTTTTTCTTGAGACCATTACTAAATGAAGCTATCAAGTTCCTTCGATCCTATCCTTTTAATTCCTATTTTATAACTAAATAATGTTAATAGCCAAATCTGAAGAAAAGAGAAGTTTCAATTCTACTGTGCTAAATGGAAATATTGTCAGCTCATGTGATCCACTCCCTTCCAAATGATTGGAATGTGGAAGGCTATTTTTATTTGTTGTTATCATTTCTTACCAGCTATATAGGTGATAAAGATAATAAAGTGAAAATGATAACTACTTGCTTGCTTCGAATTTCATTCGAATCTTTTCATTTTTTACAAGTGTGACTCATCATCATTCTGAAGCAGGAAAATCTGTAACACTGAGAAAAAATCTGTGCTTATGCTATCTACGCGAAGATAAAGAGAAAGACTAAAAAATTTCCTAGAAATTACTAGGCCTAACACAAGGCTGATCAGTATATCATAAGAGTATTAGTGCGTAATTTTATTAATTCAAAAAAAAAATCCATTCTAGGAATACTGTAAGTACTAATTGGTTACCTAAAAATTTGAAAAGCTTTAATGTTTCAGTTTACGAATTAGTATGATATGATTGAAATTCGATGAATGTTTCGGGAAAGTGTGCTTATGCTGCGCCATTACTATCTTTTCATCGAATCTTTCCCTCACTGACAGCTAAAAGATAACGAAATCGCTCGAATTTGCTGTTTAGCATCAAAATTTTAGATATTTTTTTTCATTAATAATCTCCAACCAATGGTTTTATTTTTTTAATTTGGAATGTTAAATAAAATTTCATTTAATTAGAACGGAGTTTCATAATAAACACTTTAAATTTTTGTATTTTTGTTTGAGTCTTTATCCGTTTCCTTATTTTTCAATTTACAATTCAAATTTAATCCGACGAAGTGAATTATCAAATTCAATCATTTTTTCGAGATATCTTTGAAAGCATCTGATTAGTCTCTTAGATCTCGAGAGTATGATCCGAAGTTTCGGTAAGTTTTCCTTATTTCTGATTCATTCATTACCAAAATTAATTGAAGATTCTATAAGTATGATTTCAAATTCACCGCTCCCTATTCCTCCGTTTATCAAACCATCTGATATTTTGTAAAAACTTAGCAAGCAATTGTTGCAATATGTTAAATAGCCTTCATTCATTCTACATTCTTTTAATATAACTTCTCACTAAAAACTACAATTTGAAATTGTGTTAATTATAGATAAATATTTGCGAAATTTGAAGCCGAAATATGATGATGATGTAGTGGACAGATGTAACTATTTGGTCACTAACATTATGCTTCTAATTTGTGCAATAACTGTTGCTGCGAAGCAGTATGTTGGAGAACCTTTACAATGCTGGGTACCCGCTGAATTTCAGGTTCTGAATTCTCTTTGCAGATACCAAAGTTATCGGATCTAAATTCATTCAAATTATTAATATCTATTTAATCATAATATGAAAAAACTATAAATCCAACAATTTTCAAAGGGATAGGATCAAGTTAATTAACAAGAACGATAACCTGGACCCTCCATTTAACACTTATCACCTGCGAATTGAATTTATTTCAATCACAATCAGAACGCACGAAATCTAAGAAATTTTTATCATATTAATCTAAATGATGAAAAACTCATATTGATCGAACTTTATATATTTCAATTAGACTTACAAAATTGTGATCAATGAAATTTTTCCTTTTTGCTCTTTTTTTTAGGATGGCTGGGAGCAATATATTGAGAATTTTTGCTTCGTTGAAAATACTTATTTTGTGCCGTTTGAGGATGATATACCTACGGTAATTCGCATTCAGTAAACTAATAAAAGTCGAAATGAATTACTTTTTTTTGCATTTCAAAATCGAATTGAAATCACGGAATACAATAAGTGATTGATCGATCAAATTTTATGCCATTTATGACGATGGCGCATCATCTGAACCTATCTCTTCAAATTTTTTATTTAATACTTAGGATGCTACGAAGCGTGATCAATATCAAATACAATATTATCAATGGATACCGTTTATTCTTGCCCTACAAGCTTTGTTATTTCTTGTACCTCGGATCATCTGGATAATGTTTAATTGGAGGACAGGTGCGCCCGTTTTTCTTGTTTTCTAAGCCGTAGATAGTATTGTTGATTCTCTCTAATTTTGTTGTTAATAATTAATATATTGGCTTTTTAAACATTAATGAGCGCTTTTATTTGTAGGATTAAATATGCAAGCCATTGTTGATGCAGCAATTTTGACCAGAAAAGTGGGAGAAAAACGATATTTGAAAAAAGTAAGATCTTTCTTTTCTACAAAATTACTCAGTACAGAATTAAATTTTTTTTCAGTTAATTTCATCAGTTACAGAGAACGAAAAATCAAGAGAATTCATTTGCGCAAGCTCAACAAATCACTTATGTGATGGATTTTAACCGAAGGAAAAGTCAATATGCAAAATTAATGGGTAAGCATATTTTTACATACGAGTAAATATAGAAAAGTAGATAAAAAGAAGAGCGGAGTATATGAACACTAACAAAACTCTATTTGTGCTCAAAAGATATCAGGTGGAGCAAAACGAAGTGCAAATTAAGAACGAGAATTTTTAGTAATAGTAGAGAAAGGCAGAATATAATCTAATATTGCGGTCTGGGAGAGGATGACATCTATAGCAATTATGCTAGTTGATGATTGTGATCATACGCAGCCTTTTTTAATTAGTAGAAGGTTAAATGTTTTGTGCCTAATTAATTATTGGGAAGATATCAAGGGGCTTTATAAAAATAATGTTGAACATTGTGAAAGTTTTCAATGACTAAAAAAAGGGAAATTCAAGGTATAATTGGAATTTGACATATTCGACATCTGAACCATTTTTATTGATTCGCTGATAACTCTATGACATTCTTTAGCAAAATTGAAGAAGAGAAAAGATTGGGTGATATTGATGTTGATAATATTGATAATACCATTTTATCTTGAAGTAGTATAAGATTAGCAACAATCAATATTTGAAGATTAGCAACAAGCATCAATATTTGAAAAATATAGTAAGGCTATGCGTCTTTTACTAAACAATTTAATTAAAATTAAAGTTGCAATCTATAGATTTGAAGAAATATTCAGTCGTTGTTAATATGATTGAATATAGCCCAAACTGATAGGAATTAGTCAAATTTATAAGGATACTGAAAATGTTATACAATTCATTGACTTACGACAAGTTATTGCTGTTATTAATTCAAGCTTAAACTTAAACCAACCCAACTTAATTACGGCAGCGGTTGACAGTTAACGATCCCACAAAATTGTTATAAAGAAATACCATAATGATTTATTCATAGATTGTATTTCAAATTTTATAGATTACATTTCAAAACTGATTTCATAAGCTGCTACAAAGAAGCTCATGATACAGAATTTATTTCAGAAATATGCAAACATTATATGAAAAGATCAAAATTTCACATTAAGAAGAGATTCATAAAAATATGCTTTGATTGATAACATCCGATCCATCGATATGATAAGAATTAAAATGAGGAAGGATTTATGGAAATTGTTTAAATTTATCAACTGTAGATAGCTATAATAATAGCCATTATGTCTCCGAATTTGCTTGTTTACTTTACGATTATCAGAAGTTCCTTTGGTCCTAAACACCATATCGCACTGCGCAAATCTTCATATTTTCCAAGCATCGATTCATTGTTATAATAGTTGATTAAATTTACTGACATAGTCATTGTGGCACAACAATCCCAAAACATATTGCGTGTGATAGTATCAGAAAGAGAAATTATGACAGTAAGAATAACATACATATTATTGGTAAAAAGATTCTGAGAAGCTTTTTGATTTCTTCTGTCTCATTCTTAGAAACTTTATACTTTTGAATTCAAGAAATAAAATAAATTTTCAAGAAACTTAACTAAAAAATTTTGATTTTTTTAGTACCACTGCGGCAAATTTATGTTACGGCATTATATTTACTTTGCAAATGTTTGAACGTAATAAATATCATTGGGCAACTTTACTTATTGAATCGCTTCCTCGGTATGCAATATTATTTTTGGGGTTTTGGAGTACTCAACGATTTAATTCACGGTAGAGAATGGTTCATAAGCGGAAATTTCCCGAGGGTTTGTTACACATTAAAATTCAAAATTTTTTGGTTTATTATATGATGGAGAAGTTTGAAATGAATTTATGGAATCTTAACGACTTCTCAAATATCGACCAAAATATTACTTAAAATTGATAACATAAAGAAGTCTTGATAAGCTTAACATAATTTAGCTGTACTATTTTTGTAATATGCTATAGTTGGTTTAAAAAACAAAAAAAGATTTTTTTCCTGTATTAGCTAAAATATTATATATTTGAGGTTACCCTTTGTGATGTTATAATTCGCGAAATTGGCAATACGAATCGAAAAACTGTCCAATGTGTTCTAATGATAAATATGTTCAATGAGAAAATATTCCTTTCCCTGTGGTTTTGGTTGATGGCTTTGGGCCTTTTAACAATTCTTAATTTGGCCTACTGGACAGTGATAACCTTTGTTCCAAGCTATTCTAGAAGCTTCGCATCTTCTTATTTGGTAATTCTTTCTTGATTTATTCTTTTATTAGTCGAACTGAATGATAGAAAATTCAGATGAAAACTGAATTAGTAAGTCACTTTTTAAACGATTCAGCAAGAATGGAAAAAAATTTTTAACACTAAGACAGAATAAACGAAACAAACATTAGGAATTACATTAAGTTGCATCGATCAGATCGGTGTTGAAATTAATTCCGCAGACATCTTAATAGAATTTGAATTCTAATTCGGTTAACTTATTTGACAAGAAGGCGCTTTAAGACTTTTCACAATATTGAACCAACAGAAGAAGAACTCGATTATTTCCTACACTATTCAGCCGGAAAGGTTACATTTTGATGTATATTTGATTATTTCAACTTAAATATTTCAGCTCTTTTCAAAAAAGATTTCTACCGTAGTGATTAAAAAGGTTTTACTGATAACGTAGTTTTTACTGATAATCAGTTAACAGGTGAGAATACTGTTATCACCTAATCAGCGTTAACTAACAACTTATACAGCAATGACTCCGGACGGAGCATTAGATTGGATATGAAGAAGGCGTATCAATGAGATGAAATAATAATATTTGATTCAATCGACTTATGGACCTTCAAGTGTTTGTATTTTTGATAAATTCCCATTGTTTCACATAAACTACTTAAGAAGTTGGTAACACTTCTATCAAAAAGAAAAGTTTAAAGCAAAATTTTTAGGATGCAATTACAGTGCTACATTTGGTGAGCGATAATGCCGGTGAAATGGTCGCAGCTGATCTATTTGCAGCTTTATGGTACATTTATGAAGAACGCAAGAATGCAAAAAAAATTCAGGATTGATTAATTCCTTATCAATTCTCATCATAAATCGCGATCATACTATAAGAGAAATTAAGTTATATCATGCATATCAAATTGGTTTATTCGACTTTTTCTATCTGACGTGTTTATCATAATTGCTTTTTTGAATTAAATACAAATTTTCAAATCGATGAAAATATAAGAATGCTTTTTGTGCTCTTCCATATAATGTGCAACATCTATAAATGACATTTTATCCAATTCATACTCAGTCATTTTATAAATTCAATTCATCTTTATTTATAATTATTTTTAAAATCTTAGAAAAATATATTGTCCCTTAGAAATGTAAATAATCAGGCGGTTTGAATTTTTCTATCCGTGCAACACTCAATCGTATGCTTTTGACAACCAATCAATGTTTTTTGTTTTTAAATGAGATCTTGAATTTTGGCTACTAATGTCAACAAGTTGATAGTTTTTCTACCTGTTTTGCATTTGCTGAAATTATTTATGTTAATATCTAAAAAAATTGAAATAAACATTTTGAAGTGTTCCGATCATGAAAATTGATCTTTAATTAATCTAAGTCACGATAACACTATAAAATTTGAAAGAATCAAAGTTATGAACGAATTTTTAAAATCATTCAAATTGTATGAAGTGAGAATGAAGGAAGAATCAAATGTTGCATTTAATTCGTAGAAAGTTGAAAGAAATTTAGATTGTATTTTGAAATGAAATTCTTAAATATTAAATTTGAGACAGATGACATACACTATTCTTCTGTTCTCAATGACCAACAGTTAGCAAGATTAAAGAGTTTTATCATATTTCAAAATAAAAATCCGTCACTTATTAAACTGAAGCATTTGAATTTTATAGTTTTTTTTAATAGAACAATAAAGCAATGCCGCAATACTGCCACTATTATAGGATAAATGAATATTAACAATAAGTTATATTTGATCATCAAAAGTACAATTATCAATGTAGGCAAACAAAAATTGTAAACGTAGATATATCACTCATATAATTTCATTATCGATCTATAGGCAATTATTAAATTCAAATAGGGTCGAAATATTTATCGCAGAATTTGTTTTGTCAAAATGATTTCACATCTGTCACATAACAAAAGTAAAATGTACTTTATGGATATTTTATGGAACATAGTAAAAGTGCTGGGAAAGTTTCGCAATGAATTATTACTGACAGATACTAAGAGCTCTTGAAATGTGACATGAAAAAGTCTGAAAAGAGATTATCAATTGGAATTCTTTTTAATATGCATTCATTTCTTCTTTCATATTTATTATGCAAAATATACTTTCACAAGTAGTAAATAACAAATTTAAAAATATTTATCATTTTGCTCTCTGATTGAAAAAACACTTTTAACTATTGCCTCCCTTTTTCCCTGTAGGAATAAATAAAGCAAAAGTGATGTTCGAATATTTTCTTAAAGTCAATCGTATCAGTTTCATTAACCATTGATGTAAAGGAAATGATCAAATGGCAATATGCGCTACAGTTTGTTGAAATTTCATTCTCTTTAATTTATAAATTGTTTCATATAAAAATTAATTAATTCATAATCATCAGAATTGAAATGAAATTTATATTTTGACTTATTAAATGCATAGGATTGCTTTTGATATGAACCTAATTTGTAATGCCAAAAAGCAAATTAACAAGTTCTGAAATTTGCATTTTGGAATTTCATTGAAATATGTAAGTTACTCAATGTTATTTAAAGCTTTTTGTCAAAATGTATAATCGCACTATATCTTTGACGCACTAATTTTTATTTCTCTACGACTTATAAAAAAGGTCAAATCCTTTTTTTATAAACAATCAGGAAATATTTACAAAAAATTCCCCTTGCTATTTAATTGACCGATTACATTCCGCATTATATCAAAACTCTTTTGGTATAACTACATGATTAACTTAATGACAGCTCCATCTGTTACAAGTATTATTATTTCAATATCGATGGATGCCAATTTTTGAAGGTCAGCCAAAACGAATTCATATTTTTGTTTTTTTCGGATATCACTGCAGTTGGTCGCAGAACTCATCATCTATCACCGACGACAGCTCTTTCTATTCGGTTTTATGACTGTGAGATATTAGTAATAGCATGAGATCGCCTTATCTACTACATGGTGCACTTTTTACTTGAAGTACAGATTCAATTTGCATCAGATCAGATTTCTCCTAATACTTTTTAGCGAAATGATCAATACGATGTGACAAAATAAATTCATGATAAAAATAGAGATGAGAGGAGAAAGACGAGGGGTAGAAAGGAATTGTAAAAAAACTTTTTGTTTGGTCATCTCTCCCTCGCCGTTCCTCCACCCTTAAAATGATGACGATCCAATAGAAGGTGGAATATCGACTGAATCCAATGAATTGAATCCTATGCCATCAATAGACACATATTCATACACAAATGGTGATATGAGTGTCTGTCTGTACTGCAAGCGTTACATACACACACAACACACACGTATGTACGTACCAGAACACCGATCGCAAAGATTGTAGCGCACCCATCCATTCCGTGCTGCACTGTCGACGTGGCCCCTCCCATGGTCTTTCCTTTACTATCACTATCCTTATAATTGACGTTAAAAAGAAAAGGAAATGGTGTGCTTCAAATATCTTCCTCCTCCTCCTCCCACTTTATTGAATTGATTAAGATGAGAGGAGGAAAGGAAGGAAGGCTGAGATGTCTGCGCTGGTGCTGAAGGTGCTTCATGTACAGCCAATTTCCTCCCTCAACGGAAAACTCGTTTTTCTTGTATCGTTGAAAAAAATTCTTACTGATTCTTGCTTGCATATATTGCTCTGATTGAGTGAATAGCAGCTGATCCGACTATTTCCGGTGCTGAATTTATTCCGATTTATCATTACCCTTAATTTTTCTTCATTTCAATTCATTCAACGTTTCTTTTTTTTGGAATATTTAAGCATTTTATTCTATATGGATATGCAACAGCATATGCATTACGTTATCGGTCATATAGCTTCCCGATTGCCTGCAGAAATATGCGTACATTAGTTGTTGTGTCCAAAATGTTGATCGCATTATCCACTGAAGTAAGCTTTATTTATTAATAACAGCTTTTCTATTGAATACATCGTTCATCCCGGTTTTGGATTTATTTTACGATTACTTAGAATTTATGATACAGAACGAATCATTTTTTTACTTTTTTTTTTAATTTCACAGCTTCCTTTATTTTATAACTTCAGACAAATGACCATTACAATCCCGCAATAACAGATCATCTGGCTAATCACATTGGTAAATAGCATTCGTGGAATATTCTTGGATATTTACTTATTTTCGATGTTTCAATCTTCAAAAATTCTTCAAATCGAATAGCATCAACAGCGATGTTTTATGCCGATATTGCACGTCAGGACAGTTCCCCATAGATTCTCCAACAGCCACACGGTAGGCTACCGGAGATGATTGAACATATGGACCGGACGCGCCTTATCGTGTATTCTTAATGTGCTTCTGTTTTATACATTCTTTATTATCTTATGTACTGTTCTTCAATTTCACACATCGACGGGATGAAAATTAGAAAATCGATTTGGTCATTTTCACTCATAACGATGATTTATTTTACTCTGTCGGCAATTTCCATGCTGCTATTAATGTGCATCAATTACCTCTATGAGATGATCTTTATAGGAAATCTTATCATTCCTATATTTAAGACTTAAAGCTATACTGAAAGAAAGGTCAGAATTTGTATCATGGAGATTTATAATTGTAGAAATAGACGATGGCCATTTGTCGGACAAGCATTTTGATGAAAAATAATCTTTTGTAGCTATACTAATCAAAGCTCAATAGACTTGCAGATAAGATCGAATAATTTAAAAGTAAACAGAAACCAAAAAAAGTGACCATTTCGGTTAAATTGATCATTTACTTATTCATTATTATTAGCAATTTGCTTATCGTTATATCATCTCTGTCTTGCGGTAAATTAATGGTCCTTAATATATTCTAGGACTGTTTCGGCAACTTCTAGATTTCTAAGCTGATAACTTCTAGATTTTACAGCTAAATTTCCTTAAATTCTCTACCATTTTAAGGGAGCAAATGTTTTTATCATTCTAAATTAAACTACCATATCTTTACTATATTTACTTCTAAATTACTCTTCATTTTATCATTGAAATTAAACAACAATTTCTACCGTTTCTTTGTATCTAAACTGTATATGTGTAATGTACAAATATTAATCGGGCAACTTCTATCGTTACTGTGGAAATTTTTTCTTTGCGTCATAACTTGTAACAGTTTATTTCCATTTAATTTGTGGTAGCATAAAATCTATGCTAATACTTAGTTGCATTTAGAATATTTTAAACTGATGTTCATTCGGAAACCGAAACGAAAGAGAAGAAAGCAAACGAGAAGCGTTGTCAATAATTGTAATTTCCATTATAGCGTAATAAATTCCTACGGCGGAAAGTGTCTTTGTCATCCTCAAATGGCTCTTCGGACGGTTGAATTGACGATTTGACTTACTTGAATATTGTCCCGAATTTCGCTTTACTTAAATGTTATCACTCATTTATCCTGTCTCTTATTTCCGGTACTTTTTCCCCGACTTTGTCCTTCTCGATTATTTTGGATATCTAAAGATGCTCAAGAATCAATTCTTGGAGATCATCCGATATCTGATAATAAAATGAAAACAATAAGACAGTGTGGTGATCAACCCGTTAATTAATTAATATGGAATGATGGAAGCAAACAGGGTTATACCGATGTCAAGCATTCAAGAATTACATTTTTGACTTTTCTCCGATTATTAATCTGTTGAGAGCATCCATGATCATCACAGAGCTGATGATTTTCAAAATTCTTAAGTGTTCTCTTACATAGCTGAGTTTTTTGGAAGAGCAACAATTATTTATGACTTTCCTAACGCTTTCTACCCGTTACAACAACAGTATGATGACAGTAATTGCATTTCGGTACAATGACATCAGCAACTATGTTTCAACAAAATTAGTTAACAAATGAAATTTACAGTGCTCTTCATTTTTCATTCTTCACAAATCTATAAAGAAATCATAAAAACTTTATTTCTGCTATAATCTGCTAACCTTTCTCATCTCCAAGTTTTATAAACTCCTAACTGACGTCGACAATACCACATGAATTGCTTCTGTTTAACTTCTATTAACTGTTTTAAATGTTTGAGATTACTTTGGCACAGATATTTAAAATTGCAAATGCTACAGTGGATGACTTCAACCATTGATGACGACTTTTTTTTCTTGGTCCGTTGATGCTGCAGTGTCATCATAAGGTGAGTATTTCAGTGCAGCTCCACCCATGGCGACTTGATCGTGTCTCCAGGCCAAGAATTTCAAATAGCTGTCGAAACCATAAGCACATAGTGCTCCAAATGAGAAAAACTGAAAATTTGCTGCGGATATTGTCTATCAAAAAACGGAAATTTTTCACAGGATGAAAATGAAAGAAATTTCCAACTGGTAGGGATTAATTAATGAAAATTTCGCTTCTCATCCTATCAGTCCTGAAAGCATTCCGCTATCACATCATATTTCCTGCAAATGTAAAAATCAAAAATTTCATTTCCCGTGATGTTAACATTCATTTTCCTTCCTTTAAATAGGATTGATTTGAATCCAACAATAAAATGTGTATGGATTTAATCAATTCCAAATGTGCAAATTCTCAATGCTCTGCACACAAGTTCGCGAGGGAAAGACATGAAATGAAATGGATAAGTGTTATCTAAATTCATGTACCGAAGCTACACCGTAACCAGTTATACCACGAAATCGTGCCGCAACTGAAGCTAGCACACAACCACATATGAAGAAGAATACGGCCCAAGCAAAATAAAATATCATTTCCTGTAAGAAAAAAATATCATTTCGCGTAAGAATGAATTTATATTAATAATATTCAATCATTAAGAATAAAGCTCATTTCCATTTCATCTTTCACTTTATCTTCAAATAAGCAATCTCCTAATAATAGCCGCGGTTAGATAAATCAACAGATATGTATGGAAGAGTGAAGAAAGTTGATATAATTGTAAATTATTCAAGTGAAAGAATGTAGGCTGTTGTAAAATGTGACAAAAAGTCATTCAAATTTCTTTCTTATGAGACTAAGAATTTAATGAAAGAGGTACTGTTAAGAATTAATACAAAAATTTGTAACTGAAATTAACTGCTGAAGAAATTAAGATGAAATCCTTACAGCAACGATCCAAGGTATTTGACGAAAGAGATCGACGACATGAAATAAATAAAGGATTAGAAGAATTAATGATACAAGCATGCCAAATGTACAAATAAAGATAATCCATCCGGCACCGGTATAATAAACAGGACCACCAACCACTAGACATATAAAGCAAATAAAATCTAAAGTCTGAAAAAAGACTAGATTAGTAGATCGGTTTTTCTCACTATAGTTGAATAACAGATAATGATTGCCACAAACTTTAGACATTTCTAGAGAAATCAGAATTATTAATTTTTTAGTTATTTCTTGCAATACCGATACTTATTGCTTGAAGGCACTAATTGTTCCTTGGATCGAATTATTGTTGTCTTTTCTTTTTCCTAAGAGAAAATAGAATGCGTTTGTAGTAGATAAGAAGGATACGAAAATTAGCGTTTATTTATGCCTATTATTCATTTCTTTTGTTTGAAGCACATTTGATGTTACTCAAATTAAAAACTGTTAACGGAAACTTGTTTGTGTAATGAAATTTCAAAAACCATCCGGAAGTCGCCGAATTTCGTAAAACAGAAAATCAAAAAGAAGTCTTGATTTAAGAGAAAGTCAAAAAAAGTGATGAATATATGGGACATCAATGGACAAAAACGGAGGAAATAATCTGAATTGCATGACTGAATAAAAGAAAAGCCTTTCAATCAAAAAACGGAAATATATCATTTTTCATGTATCGCTAATTCAAACTTACTTGTTGTATTAGGAAATTTCAGAAGAAAAATTTTTCACACGTTTCCATACAAACAAAAATAAATCGTTTGGGAGTGTTATATTAAAGAAAAAACTTACAATGCACATACACTTCAACATTCCAGGTAATGTTTTCAAGTAATTCAGATCTAATTCAGGTTTCACAATTTCCATCTGATAATAGGCTTGTGATTGCTGATAATCACGAGCATCAGCAATAGTTTCCGTGATATATTGTTGATCATTCATTATTGATTATTATTTCTTAAAATAATCTGCAAATTTTCATATTTGTTGCGTAAATATTAAATTCATTGATTTCAAGTGAAGATTGATGATTTTTGATCTCTTTTAAATGAGTGTCAGATAGCTAAATAATAACAACTTCTAATCTTCTCACTATTTCTCTTTTTCTTTTTTGATGAGATAAATTTGACCATTCTTTTTTTCATCAAATTAATCAATGTACCTTAAGTTATTTGTAGGTGAACAAAGAGAGAGAGAGAGAGAGAAAGAAATGTGTCAGGGAACAGGATATTAAGAGGAATGAGCTTTTAAATAAAAATACTTGAAGGCGGAATACCTAATTATCTAAATATGCGAACTAATGCTACTACAAATAAAGATGAGAGTTATGATGGTGTTATTGGGAGGTAAGCTAAGAATGATGAAAGTCAGCTGTTCCTTAGACTGGACGATGTGGAGAAAGAGATTGGAATAAACTATTTCAACTCCAACAGTAGCTTCAATTTTTTGTTTTAATGTATGTATGCAGCCGATCGTTTCTTCAACAATGTTGATGTATTTGTTGGTTGTTATGTACTATAGTTGATAATGATGTTTATCTTCTATTTATCGAAATAGAGCAGTATGTACTTATTTTTTATTTGAATTCTTTAAAAATGATTAATCGACCAATTAATTTATCGGTTGATTAATGAAAAAGAAGTAGCCAAAATGTTCGATCAATTTTAATTACCATCTTTGTTCATTCAACGCATTTTAAAAATTTCAAAAATAATAAAGTACCTTCGTTTCTCACTCAATTTCATTACAATTTACTTTTTCTAATGTTTAAGATAAGATAATAAACTTGCTGTGTTTTTTTTGGCACACTATCTTATTAAAATTAGGTAATCTAATAGTTAAGGGCTAAATATGAGTATTATATTATAAATGATAAAGTATTATATTATAAATGTATAATGCCTATATCGACATATTTAACAAATTTCTCAAAGCTTATTGAACAGTCTATTCTCAACTTTGTTAAAATGTGTCATCATTAGTTATCGCTCATGTTGGTTTCGTCATTTTGTAGAATGATATGTTGAAAAAATAAAAAATGAATCATTATCTCCGAGTCCTTTGCATCGGAAGGTAGCACTACAAAATTCTCACCATTGCGCGAATCCTTGATATTTAATTAAATTTAGCAATTCATTTCTTTCAATTTCCTTTTCTCAAACAGTCTGGTATTGTTCCCCCTCCTCCCTCTCCCCAGTTAATCACTTTACCATTTATTCTATTTGGCATTGCAAACGATTTTCATTTGTGGAAAATTTCAGGTCGAGGAAAGCACTTTATAATGGATCAATTTCAGCAACTGGTTCCATATTTCCAGTTATTACTTTCCACATAAACTGATGTTAACACTCGCTCTACTTTTGTTTCCAGCAGCAATATTCGGTGATGCGGATGAATCGCTAACCTTAACTGTAGAACTTCCACATCAGATAACTGATACTCCACTGCAGGAAAATGAGCAATGGATCCATTTGGAAGCAGAACCGAATACTAAAAATGGTTAAATTTACATAACACTTCCACTCTTTGCTAAATAAAATTGACAAAAAATAAAAAGCTCTCCTATAATTTTACAACAAGACTGTTATTGCAAAGATACAAAAATTTATAGAGCAAACAACTGAGCAGAGGTCCAAAATTAATTTTTGTTTCTACCTAGCTTAGTTGTGTGGGCACTAACTGACTTCCATACAATTGTTCCAAATATAATGATATGCTGCACTGAAAGCAATTTTTTTAGAATAATTTTTAACGAACCTAATAATAAGACGATAATAATATTTCAGAATGCAATTTTGGAAGTTACGTATGCCGAATGGCCTGTATAAACGGCGGTATATGTTATAAAAATGATTCCAATAATCTTCGATTTTTCCTTGTTGGAGACATTGGAGGTAAGTAATTACCTTCTGTTTAATCTTAAATATTAATTGGATAAAAATAAATTGAGACCCTTTCCGCCTGTTCAATGTTTTTCAGTAGAAATTAGAGTAATTGTCTCTATTATCTTGTTGACAACACATTTTCAGAGGCCTATAACTTCATTTGTTTCACAAATATTTCACCATTTTTCTATTGATCGATCACTAAGTCATGTAACGTAATATTGTTAACATTTTAGGTTTGCCTATTTATCCATATACCACGTATGCACAAAATTTAATTGCAAAGACAATGGCAAAAATTGGTGACGAAAAAAATATCCAATTTACTATTTCGACTGGTGATAATATTTATTTCACGGGAGTGAAAAATGAATTCGACCGGCGATTCCATGTAAGTTTGAAAAATATAAAATCCGTTTTACTATCATATCCAATTGAACTAATATCTAATTAGTAAGTAAATAAACAAATAATCAAACAATAATGATATAATTAAAGAGTAAATGAAGAATGAAATATGGGATCGTGAAATTTCAATTCTTGATTCTATTATTTTAATCAATAATTTTACGCTTTAGCAAACATTCGAAGATGTCTACAAAGGAGAAGCGTTACAGAAGCCGTGGTACTTAATTGCCGGCAATCATGATCATTTTGGTAACATATCGGGACAGATTGCTTATACAAATCGAAGTCAACGATGGTGCGTTTTTTTAGACCCTTGAATCAATGAAAATGGTACGATTCATGCAATTCTGACAAAAGATTAACGATAAACTGCAAAACACAGTTTATCGGTGATCCTCTTTGTGATACCTTGTTATTAAAGCGTAGTAAATTTCAATGTAATAGGTGAACTATGATTCAAATCTTAAATCAAAAGCATAATGAATCGATTTGTAATAATCTGATTTCCAGGACATATCCGGCGAGCTATTATAAAATATCTTACGCATTCGGGAAGAATGCCACGCTGGTTGAATTTTTGATGATTGATACCATTTTGCTTTGTGGTAACACACGAGATGTTATAGAAGGTGGCTTCCTTGATATGATTCTTGCAACTGTTGACAAAAATCCAAATACACCGAAAGATCCAGTAGCGGCACAGGCAGAGCTAGACTGGATCGAACAGCAGCTGAATATTTCGAGGTTCTGCTTTAATCTCTAATTGTTTAAGTCACGCGAAATTTGATCTGAATATTTTATCAAAGCCTGAATGAGCATTCCAATGCAAGATGAAGAACTTTCTTCATTGAGCTCTACAGTCTTTTAGCTTATTTTATAAGTTCTTTCTAACAAAAAACTTTTCAAAAGCAGAGCTGATTATTTGTTTGTTGTTGGCCATTATCCAGTTTATTCCATATCTGAGCATGGTTCAATGAATTGCTTGATTGAAAAACTAAAACCACTTCTGGAAAAATATCACGCTACAGCGTACGTTGCTGGGCATGATCACACGCTTCAAGTAAGATTTTAAGATACTTTTTATTCTACTGATTTAAGTAAAGCAAATAATGTCGAAGGCTTGAAAACCAATTGATTAATGCATAACATTATTTTATATATCTCATTTGAGATTTATTTTATATATCTCATTACAAGATTTCGCAGTAGTTTTTTCGGAGAGTAAAATTCTGCCCTTTTAACGACACTATCTACTGATCTTTACGAGAAGAAAGTTGAAATAGACAAAAAAAATTGAAATTAGATCCGAAAAAAGCTGATATATTCATAATTGAAATAGCAGTACGAAACTAAAATATAGAATACTAAACTTGCAGCACATTATCACGAAACACTCGTTATCCTCAGAAAATGAGAAAAAAATTCCGCTTCATTACATTGTTAGTGGTGCTGCATCCCGATCAGACCATTCAGTTAAACACATCGACACAGTACCGGAAGGATCATTACGTTTCAAGTAATCAATTAATACATTTTTGATCATTTGAATTCTTAATCTTCGACACCTCATCAAAGCTATCTTAATTGATAAAGGTTTAACATTTGTTAATCTAAAGCTGACAATAAAATGGTACAGAAGATTTTTGCGTTGATTTTTGTGTTGAATGAAATATTTGAAAAATTTTTGCACAAATAAGTCAGTCGTATTGCAGCTGTCCAACCGGATTCAATCCATTCTCACAACTTGGTTTATCTAATGGTGGCTTCATCTATGTGAACATGGACAAAGAGAAGGCTATCCTTACATTTTATAATGGTAAAGGTGATGAAAAATATTCCTATAACGTGTTACCTCGAGGAAAGTTCACGATGAGCAAGGCGAAGAAATGATCTATAACAGGCTTAATTATTCCTCTTTTATTTCAATGAGAAAAATTTTTCACTTATAAATGAACTCTCAAATTTTCATACGCTTTGCTGCTGATTGGTACTTTAATGATCATCGTATGTTTGATTTCATCTCAGTTCATACCAACGTATTCCTCCTCTTTCTATCTCCTTGAAATGTAATGAATCTTATCTCAAATATAATCATTCAAAAACTCATTGATTTTCCTGAATTCATCATTATTTAGCACACTTCATAAAAGTATTATTTACATTTAACGCTAATGCGCATTTCTCCAATTTTAGTCGGAATTGTCTAATATTTCATGTAAATTGATTCGAAATCCCTTATTGATTGCTTCTTGCTAATGTTTTCTACTTCTTTTTTGTGCGTTTCAAATTTATTTGCTAATATTTTCTGTGAAATGTATCACTTCCTGAATAACATATAAAAATTTGTTCAATTCACACCAAAGTGTACTATGCAACAAGATTTCGTCTCTATGCCGTAATAAAATCAAATGGGATTAGTGAGAAGCTCATAGTCCTCTCCCATTGTTATTCTTTTGAAAGATATCCCAACCTAACTTTTGCTTCAAATTCCCGCAAGTCTATGAGAGACTCTTTGTAACCAATCCCAACTACTTCAGGAATATCGGAGTAATCAGCCTTCTTACAAAATGCAATGAAGGACATCCCCTCAAACGCGCCGCTGTCTTCAAACTCGCCATATCAAATTTGTCTCTCGGTGCAGTAGCACCATTTTAACGGGCTGCGGATTTAAATGCGTCTAGAAGACTGGGGTATTATTAGTAATGAGAGTTGTGCGTGAAGTTTCGGCGTAGCTTCGACCAGGGCAGAAGGATGTTGCAAGTAGAAGTGATGCCAGGATGCGGAATACGAAACGATTACATCGAGCTGCTCCTGGGCATGCCTATAAATCAGGCGATCGCTGCCATAAAGAATGCATCACGCCATATTCAGAATGTTGAATTAACTTACTCTTCCAAGGTATATCTTTATTTACGTAATGATATCAATGTACCACGTAACGAAGAAGACCTCTACCTACACGATACTTAATACGTAATTGCGGTCTTCCTGAATTATAACAGTTACTCTTTGGCTTAGATAGCAGTGCAGCTTGTATTTGGCTCAATTAGTGGACTAATGTATAATTTTACAACAACGACTGAGTGGAGTTAAGTATACTTGATACTATGATTTGAACACACTTGCACTGTTTCTTTTCCAGCTTGTGCTAAATTAGCAATTCGTTTCGTTCAAAGCGTAGAATCAAAGCGTTTAATTGAAAAGACCGCCATTACGTGTTAAGTGGTCGTGCATGCTGCATAGCATCAGCAGATGGTATCGTAAAGTCTAAGAATTGATTTATTATGTATAATTCATACATATCGAACTCAAGACACCCTTCGAAAAAAATTATCAGCAAATATCAGCTTTGCAACTATATCAAATACTCACACATGGTCTTTAAGGAGTAACTGCTGTAATTCAGGAGCCGTTGTCAAGAGATGTGATGATACGATTGGCGAAAGATGGTGTACGACTCTATTTTGAGCCTAACTCGCAACTGCTTCGGGTAAGGAAGTTATTTTCAATCTTTTTAATGCTTCACTTCCAAAGTCAGTCCACCATTTTATGTACCATTTTGTTTTGTTATTCCTCCATTTTTATATATGTTTTTCAGCTGATTGAAGTGTACGATTTGTCAAACATAGTCTTACAATATGGGTATGTTTTGTCAACAGTTATGCTTCTTGCTGTTCTTGCTATGACTGATTTTTTGTCATTTAGTGGTGTAGTATTCTCCAGTCCTAAAGATGAAGCAGATGTAAATAAAGTGGAAGGTTGTTTTGGCGCCACACATCCTGGAGGTTACGTTGCTTTTACATTCTAATTTTTTGCATTTTTTTTGACTGGTACAATTATCTTATTTTAAATGAAATCTATTTTCATTTTCGTTTTTATGATGATTTTGATTAATCCCAAGTTTTTTGAATGCAGAAATGCTTTTGCTTAACTACTTTTAATGGTTCCGAAATTTTAAATTGCACAAGTTTTATTTTCAGTCTATGTTGCTGAGCAAAGTTTGTACGAATTGAGTTGGAAAGGATTGTCATTCAGTTTTCCGACTCTAAATGAAACTTCGAAAGTGCAAGTAACCATAACCTTATAGAAAATAGAAAATAGTTCAAGTTCATGTTCTCGAAGGATATTAGGTGGATTTTTATTCCGTAAAAGTCTTACACCATCATTCTTATCTAGGAAGAATTATACCACCCTTCAATAATTTTGCAGACTGCATCGGTCGACGCTACCGGCTTAGGATCGCTGCAGTTCCGAAGTAACTCTCCGCCACTTCTTGCAAAAATGGCCATTTACCCAGATTCATACAACTCACCGAAGTATTGATTTCCTTTCTGAATATTAGCATCTAAAGATGTCTGGTATTTCACTTGTTATTTCCTTTCGAGAAAAATGGCACTTTAACACTTTTTAGGCCGCCAAAGATTTCGGCAGCTTCGTTATGTGGTGTTATATGCCCAGTTGAAGTGAAGTCTATTAGTGATGGAAGTAGGATTTCAGGCCTATCCGTCGTTTTCGCTGCAGAAAGTAAAAAATTCGCTCATTTTTACATGTTTCTTTCGATTTTACTAACATTTTAGGATAATCATGTATCATCATTTATTTGCAGCCCCAGTGGCGGATAGTTCGAGTCGAAAACAAGCTTTTGGTTTAAGAAAAATCGAACGGTCTATTTTTTTTGGCGATACTTCCGAGGTTAAAACAACTCTTTTAGTAAAAATTTCAGTTTATTAATCAGACGAAATAATTTTCAGAGTTCATTTTCACTTACACATCTTTCAGAGTGTTTTATCATCATTGGGTGCTCCATCCAAAGTATTTTATACGAAAGCAGATCGAATGTTAATTCATCGAGGAGAAGATTCAAAGAAATTGCGTGGACCACGTCCTAATTATTTCTTCAATTACTTCTCGTTAGGAGTGGTTAGCTGTACACTTATCTTTACTTTGTCCACACTTTGTGAATTTGTTAATGTTCTGAAATAAGCCAATGTTTTGATTAAAAACCTGGTCATTCTGAAATTATCTGAAATTAACTGCTGTAAATCACTGGCTTAAGTGATTTTTTTATTTTTTGTAATTCAGACTTGTGATAGAGAGAGTTATGTTTTTAAACAAATTTTTAGGACATTTTATTCGATTGTATCACTAATCGTGTTCAGAAATTTGTCTTACATACCAATTTGCCCGGCCACTTCGATTTTGGGATGTAAGTCTTTTAATTGTTAATATCAATTAGGACACAATAAAAATGTGTTTGTCTCCGAGCAGAAAAATTAATCGATTTAGAAATATAATACTGTTAAATGCTTTAAACAAATTAATGCGTGATAAATTTCAGATATGCACGCTGTACAGAAAAATTAATCGATTTAGAAATATAATACTGTTAAATGCTTTAAACAAATTAATGCGTGATAAATTTCAGATATGCACGCTGTAACTTCTGCATTACTATTACGGATGGTCCGACCATTACTCCTTCGTCAAAGGTTCAGTTTTTATTTTTCAGATTTGGAAGTTATCTGAGCTTTCTGGCAGCATTATATATTCCTTCCGAGTTTCAGCGGGAAAATTTTTTCGGTGCCTTCTGCGGTGACACAACTGTACAGCCAGTGGTGCTTAGTAGGAGTGGAACCGAAAATCCGTTTGGATCAACTTTTTGCTATGGCACCGATCAAGTTATTGTCGAGGTCAGAGAGATTGTTTTAGAAACTAGTCAATAGTAGGTGAAAATTGAATTCTATTTTATTTTACTGGGCCACTTTTAGCCATTTGGTTTTGTGATTTCAGTTAACTTGATTAAGGTCAAATTTGGTGAAGTCATCAATTTTAACAAAATTTCATGTAGTACCTTTTTCAAAGAAATAGAGATAAAAAAGATAATTAAGCTTTGTTGTTTCAAAAACTTCAGTTCTTTCAGGTGATGGACAATGGATTTATCGCATCGGTTACCCTTTTTTAGGGTATTTTTTAAATTTTGTATTGAAATTTCTAGTTTGCCTGTGTTATGCCTTTTTGCAGACTGGATGTTGATTTTTCGTCACCGTTGTTCCTTGTCTGTTTTAGCTTATTCTGTAACTGTCTCGTTTTCTTCGCTACTGCAAGAAAAATTTTGTGGACCATCGAAACATATTATTCGCATTCTTATCTGTAATGGCTATTGCTTACTTCTCTTATGCTTGTAAATATCATTGTAAAAATACATTTAGATTTGTTTGGCGTCTATTAGATGTATTGCAATTGCGGCTATTAAGTGATGGATAAAATAAACATTATCAAAGCATTTTTTTTGTCACTTTGCAGCATAACTAGAGCAGTAATGAAGTAGTATAAATGTCTGAAGATTTTTAAAGAAGAAAATAGAGATTTAATTTCTTTTGAGGGTGATAAAGCTCGTTGTTTGTGTGGTACCAATTCTCCCACGAGTAACTCGCACTGTTCTTATTTGCTAAGGTTATTAGGAGACGAACTGGTAGTTCTGTGAAATTTGTTATGAAAGCAAGTTTCAAGAAATTTTAAACTAATAATCGGCCTAATTAACTATTAACATTCTTTCCTGTCGCTCTGATGAACCATTGTGTATTAAATTAAGAAAAATGAGTAAACAGAAATAGCTGTTTATGACTACATTTTATGAGAAAGAAGTTGTTAGATTATTGAATTAAAATCTAGTTCTGTCTTAGATTAATAAAGCTAGTGTTTTGCAATAAATTAAATTGTTAAATATTAATGTTAATTTCAACGAAAAATTTGAAGGATAAAATATATAATATTGTCATCATACAAAGTGACATTGTAGTAAATATACTGCTCGATTTACATAACAATTTTGTTGCAATAGTTGAGGAAATTTTATGTAATTTTGGAACGATTTTTTTTCTTCTAATGCAGTGGAATCTGAAAATTCTTTTTTGTTATTGAAATATTGCTTTTGATTTGAAAAATACACCAAGTATAAATTCTTCAACAAATGAGATTGTTCGATGATCGCTAAAAAATTTAAGTGAATCTAAGGTCATAAATAATCTTGGTGAATTAACAAAATTAATATATCGCATTTAAAAATCAAATTATGATGAAAAAGTTGAAAAGATTCTCAGTATCAGACATCGCTAACTGAAGTATTCGTAATTTTTCTTTGGTATATGTATGTGTATGCAAGGGGATTGTTGTCTAGTGTTATTGTGATCAAATTGGTATCAATTCTAATCACTGATCAACCTTTAATTAATCATCAAACAATACATTCACTAAAATAAATGATAATGCGTGTGTATATATATATATAAACGAGTTTTGTCTTATAATACACAACAGAATCAATCCCAACATTTCACGGTCACAATCAATACATTAAGATGGGTGGTTGACATTGCTGTCTTCTTTATGATACTATAAACTTCTGCTTATTTTATATTTGTTATATGTTTAAGGACTTATGAAAATATTTAATTTTGCTGAAATGCTAGTGGAATTTGCAATTGAATTTTAGTAATATATTTCTTTATTTTACTATTTTCTATTAATTGCTATCAGTACAAATTTTGGGGTTAACTTTCTTCTGGCAATGGCTTCATTTGTATCATTATGTTGAAATTTGTTCATTTATCAGTACAGTATACTTCATTATCAACGCTGATATCTTTGTGCTATTATTAACTTTTTAATTTCATTCTCATATATTATTTATACTTCTATAATTTTGTATGTGAATCATATGACATATATTTGTTGAGAATTAATTATTTGAGTAGCTTTATGTTGATCAATCTCATTGCCTTTTATTGTCGCTTATAGAAATTTCTTTTTCTTCTCCTTTGTTGACCTTTGACTCTCTTTTCTTCTTCATTGCTAACCTTTGTCCCCTTCTACCATGCAATATTTCATGAGAATAAAACAGTATAAAAACCATAGCCACTGATATGTATATATTGCAAAAAAAAAGATCATTTATCCTCGATCTTATCATTTGCACAAATTATTAGTCCACATTGGTTTTCGCTGTGAAATGCATAGTGAAGTTATAAAATGTTATTACTGTCAGCTATTTCATCACAGAAATAATTCCTTTAATTTTCTTAAATTATTCATTAAATGATTAGTTTAATGCTTTTTGAATAAGTAAGTTCCTTTTCACTGTTATATTTCATAAGTTTATTTGTTTTAATCAATTCATAAATTTTTCATTTTAAAAGAAAATTGTTATTTAAAATGATTGTTTCTTCAAATTTCTTTGCATGTAAAGATGTTATATAACTGATAAGACATGAAAAAAGAAACTTTCTATTATTAAACTTTTCATTTCCTTACTCTCTTCCAATGTACAATCATATCTCACTTACTGATTCCTTACAGTATTGGTAAGAATTTAAAAAGGCCACTCTCATTTTTTCATAGATCGCTGCTTTTCTTTCTTCTGAAAAAATAGTTCTTCACATATACTGTTGAAAAAGTTGAAGAAAAGGTGTGCTTTGTGTTGGATAAAAAATAAATCGAAAATTATTTATTTATATTTTTATATCACTACCAATTATGTTTTTTTATTAGAAATACGATAACAAGCCTGAATCCGGATTAGGTGGCTTGTTCATTTCTGAAATATCGTTGCAATCGTATATCTTACTATTAATGAATGAATGACAGATATATCGTAATTCATTGTTTCTATAATATGAAATCGGTAAAATGGAAGTGTAAGAGATAGAAAAAGTTTCGCTTTAAATTTCAACACAACCAAAATGTACATAAATAAAAAGAAGAAAATTATTAATACATTTTTAATTGTAAAATAATTTTTCATAGAGAGCAGCTAATTTTTGCAATTGCTTTTTCACTAATTTGTTTTTACAAGGAAATTTCAATCTCTATTTTCACTAAATGAGCAATATTTTTAGTTTCTTTATTTCTTTTTCAACAATACTCTTCCATTGCTTCACTTTTTAGCAAACTTATCTATCTTTTCTAAAACCTTTTTAATATTTTCTCTTAAATTTCATGTTTTTTTTTCAACAAATTAGCTGTCTACTATTCTTCGTAATGTTTTTTCTTTTATTGAAAACGAAGTGAAAAAGTTATTATTCTCATTAAGCGATAATTTCGAATTTTTACATTAATTAATTAATTAGAACAAATGTCGTTGCAAATGTACGTACCTACAAAGATTCTTAATATTTTTAGATTGTATCATTTTATTTTACTGCACTTTCGACAACGTTATCCATTTTCGTTTTCTATCAACTTCTGTTATTTATTTCCCACAAAAATATACTGTAATTTTATGAAATAGAGATAATTTCAATGGATAAATCCTTCAATATGATCCTTGTGAATAATCAATTATAGATATTATGAAGCTACTTAAAATTGCTTACTTTTGATTTTTAGCAAGATTGTCAGATAAATCGCATTTCTCATCTGTTCATCCGATAGAATCGTATTTTGCAGCAATTGTGCATTGATTAAGACAAACAAATTTTAATATTGATAAGGATACCGGGAATTCAATAATTTTTATATAGATTCCAGTCACAGCGTTTAATTTCAAAATATTTTTCTGTAATCCTTCGTTTATATTTTAATCGCAAAGTTTATTTTCATTGCCGATTTATTGAAATTCCGCATATACTCAAAAATGAATTCATAATTTTCAATATTAAACTTGTTCTATCATAGATATGTAGGAAATTTTTCTTTTTTTAAATTATAATATAATAATATAAAAAGAATTGATTACTGATAGGTGCTGAATTAATATTTCAATTATGTTTTCAGGAAGTTTCAATTTTTCCTTTTAAATTAGTCTATTTAATAATCCGAAAACTTTATGTTTATAAGGGAATAATAGGAAAAATAATTTAATAGCAAATATTATACTTAAAAACTGAATATGGTTAAGGTTGTTAAGGTAGCATTTCAGGTAGCACTACCAAATTTGATTATTCCTCGTCATGAAATTTATATTGCACAATTTATACTTATGAAACAAATTTTCTAATTAATTCCATTAGTGGAAAAATTTTAAAACCAAAATTTACAACAAAATAAAAATATGAATTATAAGAAGGTTACAGTTAATTCATAGAGCAAGAAGATATGAGTGTTACAATATCATCATCAATAACCATCCTTATTGTTGCATTCTTTACCGTTTGTTCAGCACAATTTAATATAAGTGAATGTTTAGAAAGCAAGGTAAGTTTTTTTTTGAATTTTTGTATTGTTTATGGTTGAAAAAAAATTAGGAGAGTATATGAAGTGGAATTTTGATTTAGGATTAGAAATCAGTCCAACAAGTTTTGATAGAAAGGAATATAAGATTTTTGTTTTAATGATTAATCTCAAATATTACGACATTATTGAATCAATAAAAATTTGACATTTAGCATTTCTTAAATATTCCGGATACAATCAGTAAATATACCCTTCTTTATTCCCTTCCGTTTTCAGAATTGCATATTTATTTCGACACAATGTAACGAAAGAGAAGATTGTGAAAAAATCATTAGTTATGCAGCACAATTAGATGATTGGGTAGTAGTAGAACTGTTTTACAATACAACACATCCGCACACTAATTATGCAGCTATTGGCTTCTCTGAAGATATTCTAATGGTCAGTTTTAAATTGATTAAAAGTGAAAGATGTGACTATTTAAAGTAGATCGTGATGATACGAGATAAATAATCTAAAGTTGTTTAAGCATAACAATAGCCTATCATAGCCTTATCATGTATATTCAAGTTATTAAGTTGGAAATTTATTTTAAATTTTTTGCAGGGCGATGAAAGTGTAACACACTGTGGCTTTGATGAAATGAATCAAGCAGGTGTATTCTTGTCTCAAAATGACGGCAAATTTAATACACCGTTGAATTTAACAACAGAAGTAAGTAAGCCTTGCTAACATAATACATTCTTCTGTTATCATGTAAGATACAAAACAATGACGTGAAAAGTTTTTCAAAATTTTCTTTGATATCACTGTTTTTCTTGTTCTAATATTCTATAACTCATTAGTCATCAGTTAATGTGACTCATTGATTACTAGTTAATGATTTAGTCAATTTTTATTTCACTGCAAAATCCATCTTTCTTATTTCTAACTTATTCAATCTGTCTTATTTCTAATTTCTGTCTTATTTCTAATTATTTATAATTATTTATTTATGTCTTATTTCTAATTTCTAATTTCTGTCTTATATCTGTCTTATTTCTAATTTATTTGAGAAAATATTCTCAAAAGAGACAGAATTAGGAAGGATTTCTCTTTTTTTTTGTATTAATTGTATTAGATCAAATGAAATCTTTCCTAATTCTGCTATTACCTCTTTTGAGAATATTTCCATCTAAATTCTATTTTCAGATGAAAATAAGGCTTAAAAGGGAAGGAGAAGGGAGCATTTAAAAATCAAGCAGCAACCTATTTATACTTTAAAAATTTTCTCGCTATAATGGATTTTGTTTTATTCTTTAGAATGTTGCAAAATACGTGGAGTTATTAGAAGCTACTCATACATCAAATTCAATTTACTGTAAATTTCGACAAAAGATTACGCCAGATCAAGCAGCTCAAGAAGCTTATGTACCAGATCTGAATCGTACTTATTATTTGCTTTTAGCATATGGGAAAACTAACAAATATGAAGGTAGAAAATTAGTTTTCCTACAGTATTTCTCTTTTTCAAATTTTCTCTTTTTTAGCAAGCGAATATTGTAAAAATCAAATAAAAGAATATATTAAACAAACAACAGAAAACGAAAGTATATGGCAAAAATTCATCCAAAAGATATTGAAATAATTAACATACGTGGATTAGTTCAGCTGATAGAGTTTCATTAATGCAATTAATAAAATAAAACAACACAAGGTTTCTACGAATCTATTATCGCTTTAAAAAATAATTTCGGTCCAAGTTTCAGCAATGGATATGCACTCGTTAGATGGGCATTCAAAGGATTTTCCGCTCATTATTCCAACACCGGTAAATGTTGCTGCATGGAAAAAAGTACCAGAAACACCAACTAAGTTACCAACGAATCGTAAATTGGTTATCTTACATGGCAAGTTTTGCAAATCTTTAATAATTTAAATAGTCCACAAATATATTTGTGTTTTTAAATGATTTATCAACTAATCTTAAATTATGTTATTTAGTTTAAGAATATTGCAAAAGTTTTTCCTTTCAATAACCTTTAGAAGATTTCAGGTGTTTGATTTCAGGAAAACTAACTTGAAACCAAAATTTCAGGAATTCTAATGATTGTAGGATGGATGTGGTTGGTTCCTTCAGCAGTTTCAGCAGCACGATATCTTCGGGAACATTGGCCTGAAAATAGACCATTTGGTTTGAAAATATGGTTTCATGTAAGCTCATTATCATACTCATATTGACTATTATCGCTACAGATAGCTTTTTATTTTTGAATCATTAAAATTTGGAAAAATTTTATTTCCACAAAACAATTTGGATCATATGATAAATGTAATGCAATTTGTTTCCTTCGATGGATTATGGAAAAATTATGAATAGATTGAGAATGTGAAAGTTTTAATTTCCCTTCGTTCATCATTCAAACTTGTCAAATTCATTAATAGCCAAGAGCCTAGCATTTCATACATCAATGCTAAGGTTTTTTTTTTTATTTTCAAATTTCAGATACATCGTATAACGAATTATCTGGCAATTATTGTAATTATTATTGGTGTTTTGTCAGTATTTATTGGAAAAGAATGGCAATGGACCGGGCCGGCAATAAACAAAACTCTTAAACGAAATCTTTCTGCTGGAGCTATTCATTCTATTGTTAGTTTCATTAGAACAAATTGTCACTGATTGATTTTTTTTTAGAGTTATTTCTTTGGGTTAGGTATACTGATCTATTTGATCGATCATCACTTAAATACTCAAAAAGTGAGGATATTGCATGAAATTTATAAAATATTTTTAGTGTTATACTTTAATTTTAAGCCAAAATTAAAGGAATTTTAATAAGAAATTTTTTAAATGTTATATTAAAGATTGGTGCAATAAGTATTGGTGTACTATTAATTCAACCAGTGGGTGCATTTCTGCGCTGTGACGAAGGATCGAGTTATCGCGTAGTATTTAATTGGTCCCATCGCTTCTTTGGTCTTCTCTCTTTTTTATTGGCTCGTAAGTTTGACATTTCAATTTATGACTATTCATTTATTACAGCTCTTGAATACTGCAGGAAGTAATTATTTGAAGTTTTCAGAAATTTCAATAATTTTAAGTATCATTTTTTTCCGTCTCTGGTTACTCAGATGGGCTGCTATTGTTCTCTATGTCGTTTATCTTATTCTAATAGCACTTCTACTTTCTCACATGAAGGTATGCATTTCTTTTTTTCTTCAGGTATTTTTATTATTGGGAAAGACATTTTAATTACAATTATTGTATTAGCAAATTAAGTTAAATGACACTTTCAATTTCATTTTAGTCGAATTTGGAGGAATTTTAAATTGTAATAAATAAAACTAATCTACGTTTTTGTGCCAGGAAATTTTTACAGTAATCATATACGATATTAGTACAAATCCTCTTCATATAAAGTTAGCTGTTCCAGCAATTAATTGCAACAATAATTACAAATTTTGCAATCAAATGAACTTTTAAGAAAATAAACTCCCTAAAAGAGCATCAAACTGCGTCAGTTTCCTATGCCGGACGACATTATCATGGGGAACAAATTGTTATAACAAAAACAAAACACGATTACAACGTGAGTGAATCCTTTTCCTGTTCTATTTGGTAATTTTTGTAATGAAATACCGATTACAGGTTAACTCGGAAAAAAACTATTTAAATTCTAAATCTAACTAGAAAATTTTCAGACCGATAGATTAACAGTACTGGTTGTGCTAGCCTTTAGTGCAATGAACGCGTTAATTATAATTATAATGACGGCATTGATGCTAGCAACAATGTGAATGATGAGTGTTGCAAGAATTACTGTACTATAGTCATACCTAATATATAATGTGCAACAAAAGAAGTGTTATTCCTCACATCTATTATTATAAGATATTGAAGAAGTTCCATCGTCCTATCCAGGTGACATTGAACAGGTACCGGTAATGGAAGAAACAAATGAGCTTTCATACCTATAGGCGATAGTATACAATTAAGGCATAATTCAAGTTCGGACAGCCATTTAAATCGAAAATAAAAATCTCCTCCTGAATCGGAACACCAATAATGGTTACATAAATATCAACCACCAGTAATTGTTTTTGTAATTCTATATCTGTATCGGAAATGGACATCAAATAAACATAAAACATCTATCTAGTAACGTAATTAAAGCTATATACCCACAGTCATCAAATTTACATTGATATGCTTCCGAAGGAAACTGAATATTTCATAATGAGAATAAGAAAAATAAGAAAATAAGAAATAAGAAAAGTATTTCATAATGAGAATTTACACTCAGATTTAAAACTTTGAGTATTCAAGTATTCCTCAATTGGAATTTGGATGCATTAGTGATGACAATTTCGAACATTAAACTAAACTTTTTGAAAAATGCAGAAAAATGATAATCAATTTTATTTTTTGCCTTGTATCTGGTTGTAACAACATAAAAAAACAAAACAAATCAAAATATGGAAGGAAATTTTTTCTAATTAGTGTGCTTCTCCTCTGGAACACAGTAAAGCAATTTCTGGATTGCATGCGTCATTGAAACTGAAAGGTATTAAAATTTAAAATATTGTAAAGAAATGTGCACTTTCGAATTCTTATGCATTGCTGGACCTATATCAGAAATATGTTTCTTGTATTTTTGTCTTCCACAACTTTTTTTCGGTTGAAATATTAAAGTACAAAGCATAAAGATATCAAAGTATGAATGAAGGATAACTTACTCCACGGCTTATATAAACAAGCTGGTTTATTTTTCCAAAACACGAAAACAAAATAAAATGGAATGCCGGTGAGAATGATCAAAACACCAATGATGAGTTCGTTTGACTGTATGAAAAACGGCAGCATCAGCAGCGCAATGCATATAATCAGGAATGTAGCTGGCAACAGAATATTTTGCTGAAATTTAACTATCAATCATTTTTAACAAGTAGACTAAAGTACTAACTGCTCTAAATGTGGGAAATTTTAAACAATTAAATTTATAAAAATTACGGAAAATTACGTAACACCAAAGAGATAGTCCATATTGCTCAATTTTAATACTTGAGAAGGAACTAATACTTACAAATAAAAAACCAGCACTTGTCAAATCAAGTAGTCTTACGAACTCATATGAAAGAAAAAGTTCTCACTCCTTTTTAAGTTGCTTCAGCAAAGATCAGTTATAATATATAATTAATTGCTTTCCTCTTTCCAAGAAAGGTCATAATTCCTATTTTTAAACAGAATGCATGAAGTAATAGAATTAAAAGGCTCAGTTAAAAATAAGAAAAAAAGAAAAAATTCTACCTTGATTGGTCGCGGGAGGTTAGGCTGAGTGAATCGCAATTTGATTAAACCAGCAACAGAGATTGAGATGACGAATGCTTCAGTAAATGTTAGATAATTAATAAGTAAATAAATGTTTGAAGTAACCAACATCAATAGCGACAAGATGCCGAGAATTAGCAGAGATGGTAATGGTGTCAAATAATTTATAGAAATCATTGAAAGTAATTCTGGCAGCTTTCCATCCCTGAAGGAATATTTTAATACAAAAAGTGGTTGCTTTGATGGTTTTAAAATGAACCACGAGGTTTTAATGTGTGTTTTTAAGCTGTGGACACGAATAGTCTATCTTTTTCAGGTGAGTAAACAAATGCAAATGTAAAGTGTATTATTTCTCAATAGGGCCCGTTAAAAATCCAAAAAGTTGTATTGTAAAACATTCACTTCCTTACTATTTCTGGTGAAGGACATAGACTCTAAATGGCAAAAATTACTCAGAAGTTGAAAAATTGTTTGAAATTTGAAATTCATATAACCTAGCACCAACGAAGAACATTCGACTTGATGAGAAAATGGTACTATTTAAACCACCAGCGCATGAAATCGCAACAAATAAAGGCATTATTGATGCAAATCGACCCATGGCTATTTCCGCAAAAGTCATTGCAACTGCCTGTGAATCAAGAATTTCCGGTACAGACAACACAGCAAAATATGAGATGTTAACCAGCATATATATTACTGTTACGGTGAATAACGAAATCACAATCGCTAGGGGCAAATTCCTGAAATATTGATAAAGTTGTGCTCTTTTGTTTTCCAGTTCCAATCAAAAATTTCGTTATATATGTTCTTTTCTCTACTTCTCACAGATTACATTTTTAGCAAAAGTTATACTACATGACATCAACACATTGCTTACTTCTATATGTTAACCTAATAGAAAGACAGCTTCTGCAGACAGTCATAAATACTGATTGTAAACTGTTTTTGCAAACTAATTTGAAAATGAAAACTTATTTGTTCGGATTAATAAGCTCTTCGGTCACGAAATTCAACGAATTCCTGCAAAAAAAGAAAAAGAACTGATCGAAAAAGAACAACGTTTATTCGAAATGAGCTGAAATAAGCACTTCAAGAAATTGTATCTTTTTCGATTAAAAGAAAATCTAAAATAGTGTTAAAAAGTCAAAATAAAAGTTAAAGAATGGAATGTTTCTGAGATAAAAATTATTACCATCCACTAAATGAGAATACACCCGAATAGAAGGCCAATGCTAAGTGACTCGGATTTGTTTGTGTCCCTTCAAATAATATGGATGTTTCCAAATACTCTGTATTACCTAAAATAATTCCGTCGCAATCAATGATGGAATTTAGATAAGGTTAAGAATGAACTAAACAATTGTCTAGATCCTGTTATTTTATTCTAAATTTCTGATGATTATAGTTTCAGCTTCTATCAACTAATATAACATGAAAGTTAAGTAAGACATAAATCAAAAACAGGTTTGATCTAAACTAAAATCGGATTAAATTAAGATAATAAATGTGAAGAAATATGGAAATTCATACCCAAACAAAACCATAATAAACCAGCCATGATAATGACACAGAGCGCAGCTACTTTGGCTAAAGAAAAAATATTCTGCACTCTCATTGACCATTTTACACTGCAGCAGTTGAGAAATGTCAATAAACCTGTAGCAATATAAAAATCAAAAAATTTTCACTATCTCGCAATACTTCTCAAAAATTCTGCCCTTCGAATACGACCAGTTAAAGTTTTACTTTCAACCTGTTAGTGAATTTAGCAGCTCTGAAATTAACGGTTATTCCACCGTATGCTACAATCCAAAGAACAAAAAATTTTTTCTTGTGCTAATAGTTACATAGAGTCATATGCCAATACAATTTTCAAAATCAAAACATACAAATTATGCAAGCAGCTAATAACCTCACAGCATTATCAGGTAATTCGCAATTCTTGAAAAATGGTTGAAGCGCATATTGAGCAAATGTTAGCGCCATAATAGCATTTGTTGTCGGGTTAATCATAACTAATGCTATCCAGAGAAATACAAATGAAGGTAAAGATCCAAATGCCTGTAACGTAAAATTACTTTAAGAGAAATTGAAAACATTATTTTTGAAGGCTTTTACGAGTTTTAATAATGCATATATTCGAGTTTTAATAATGCATATATGGAGTTTTAATAATGCATATATGGACATAAAATAAGATGTGTTTGCAAAGTTGTAAAATGAGGGCTGGAAATATAAAACCATGGCTTGGTTCAGGATGAGAGGAGGGGAAGTGGAATAAGATCACTATATGATTTCCTTATTATAATCTATGATTTCCTTTATTTAAAAATTTTACTTTATATTTTAATCATATTTTCTTTATCTATATCTTCATACTTACAAATTGCTATCAAAAAAAGCCAAAAAAATTCTGGATACATTGACTGAGACAAAATGATATAGCAAAGCAAACAATTAACCAGAAACTTTTTGTCACTAATTTAACTCATTTTAATTTCAAATCTCGCTAATACCTTGTTTTCCTTCCAATTATGAATTTAATTTCCGCCTGATGAGACTAACGTCCAACCTTGGAGGTCAACGCTTTTCACATTTCAACAAAGCACTTATTTCCCACAAAAATGTTTAAGAATGTTACGTTATCCTAACCAATAGACAAGAATAAAATCTGGGACAAAGTTTCTACACCATTCGAAAAGAAGGATGAAAAACTGGTTTGAAAAATAACTAATTTTAAATAAACCAAGAATCCATTTTCACACCTACCTCACTGATGTAGGCATACTCACCGCCACTTTTAGGAATGGTTGTTCCAAGTTCGGCATAAATAAAAGCGCCCATAGTGGCAAACGCTCCTGATAAAATCCATATCACCAGTGACAAACCAACGCTTCCCGACTCAATCAGAACACCTTAAAATAAAAAGATTCACCATAAAAATTTTAAGATTTTAAGCGTTATCATTCCTTCAAATGTTAGCATTTCTTCAGAAAACTGAGTTTTTCGAGATTCTAAAATGTCCGACTTTTGCAAAAAAAAAAAAAATGTTCAACCTTTAGGGCTGACAAATATCCCAGAACCAACAATAACACCAATAATGATAGCACAACCATTAAAAAGAGAAATTCGTCGCTCGAGATGAATTTTGTTTGAAGCACCGCCACCTAAGGATTCCATCTTCTGCTATAATGGAACTGTCACTATTAGAGGACTGAAACAAATGAAAATTCAATAAAAACGAAGTGACAAATTGTTAAATAGTTGACATAGCAAAAACTCAACACATTCGCCATAATGCTCCACAATTCCTTTTTAATTACAGCCATGATATGATATTTAATAGTCTCAGTATATTATTTATCACTGTACTGATGAAGAATGATAACCTGATAACGAATGCTTTGGAACGAATGAATATCCTCTGAGAATGGTCAGTATGGGAATGAGAAATATAGACTGTACACTAACTTCTTTTGCTGAGAAATATTGAACAGGATGTTGCCTTAGAAGTTAGATATAGGGTCTGAACTACCTTGAATTTGAGCTTTCAAATTTGGAATTTTTTCCTTTTTTCTCCTTCATTAAACCAAATGTTTTCTTATTCAATAAATTTCCGATTTTCAGCAAATATCCTATCTGATATATAATATCAAGAAAATTTGGACGGCATAGTTTTAAATTTAAACAATGAAAATTCCCTGAAAATTGCGTTTTTTGAATATTATCAACGATAATGTGGACAGTGACAACACTAAAATGGTAAACTATATCGTCGTTTTACCATCGTAAACTCAGTTATTGGGAATAAAGGAATTTAAAAGATCATCATATTTTGTCGACAAATGATGCTGAATTTGATAAAAAAGACTGGCAAAAACTAGTCAGAAATGATACTAAACATCAAATGATTAGTAAATAACGAGTTTAATCGCATATGTGCGCTACAATCTCTATACTAATAAATTAATTCTTTATCAAAACAAAACTAGTTAAAACCAAATTAGTCTTATAAAATTTAAGCTATCTATCTGTTCGATGAGACCTTATCAATATTAGCAATCATTCTCACAATATGTTGCACAAATTAATTTCAGCTGACTTTTACAAAGCAAGCAGGAAAATGGAAGAAAGAACAGGATAGCATTGAATTTATATATTGTAAGCAGCACACACACACAGTACATATACACATACACACACACACACACACACATACACACACACACAAAAACATATGCATACAATATATACACACACACATACATACATACACGCCTAACTATTCATTCACACGTAACGAAAGAATACCAAACTAAAACCTTCCTTTCCCTAATGGCAACATTATTTTCATACTCTGTTAAAAATCGATAAGTGTGATATGTGCAAGTGTTATATAAAAAAATATATATGCATAATTAAGAATAGAGGAGATAAGCATAGCCGCCATTAAAGTTAAAAGAAATAAGTTTTAAAGAATAAGGAATTTGTGACACGAGGACGTATTATCATCTATCTATCATTTTACAATTCTCTCTCCACTTTTAAGTTTTTATGTAAAAGATACCAACGATGGTCACTTCGAAGATGAAAAGATAATGAAGGAATGACTGTATATCAATTTTATTTAAGTAGTAGGAACACATTAAGCAGAAGGTTTATGCATAATTTTTACAATGTGTTTCATAGTTAAAAAGTGTATATTTCCGATAAAAACTATCAGGAAGCACTGATAATTCAAAACCTGTCAATTTATGAGCCAATCATTCAGTAAGTGTATATGCTTAAAGGAAGTATATTATATCTACATAATGGTCATATTTCATTCATTTAACTTTGAGTTCTCAATATGGAAATATCCTAAACTGATTTGCAAAGCAGAAATTTCGGTGTTCCAAATTAGAAATTGAAATGCTTTTTTGTGTGATATGGGAAATGCTTTAATTAAATACTTTGTTCATCTTTCAAGTGCTTTACAAACCATTTTAGGGTATTCACTTCATTTAACTATCTACAGTTATCATTGTTAACACTAACAGCTGATAATTAATGCTACTTAATCACCCATAGCTGTCATTTCCTTGATATTTATTCCCAGCCTCTAAAAAGGAAATTCAATAAATGCCCAAAAGATTTTTCCAAACAACAACTGAAACTAACTTTTAAAAGCACTGAACGAAATGAACGTACCATCAAATCATTACCACAAACCGCCACCGCATCATACATACAATATAATTCTGGCATTACGAGAATCGTATTCATGTATATATTTTTGCATGTTGCGGTCTTGCGGAACTTCGTATTTTTCATTTAATAGAAGATCAAAAGATACTTAAATATTCTTAATTTTTTGAGAAGCTTTGAGAAGATTCATTGAAATTCAAGAAAAACTGACCACATCTATTTATTAAAGAAAGGTAGCAGGAAAATATAATAAGATTCTACTGTGAAATTTTCCACATTCAATGACTACACCATTTATTCACTTACTCAATTTCGCCGCATCTCCTTGTGAATCAGGAAAGATTAATTTTGAAAGCGGATGTCACTTTATGTTCAAACTTTACCCGAGCTCGCTGCAATATTTGCAAAAACTACCGCCGCAAAAGTTTGCTTACTTCTTTTGTTCACAAAACCACTCAGTATATCTGATCCTGTCGAAACTAGAATTTCCATTTAAAAGTTTACCTAATTAGACAATCCGACATTTTAAGAAAAAATTAGAAGGAAGTAAAGTATCTATATATTACCAATTTAACTACAACGATGAACAAAAAATGTGCGATTCAAAATTCACATAAAAGGATTTTTTTTGTAGTTAAGTTACATTCAATGTATAAAATATGGATGGGCAAACAAATATTCATTGGAAATTAGTCTTATAAAAAGGATTGCTGAGGGAAACTTTTGTTTTCTTTCCGATTTACCACCAATTGGTCCTGTCATGTTAACCATGTTAAACGGGATGCAGAAAACAAGGCTGAATAAACAAAAGTTTACCGATTTATTCTGATTTACAAAAGTTTACCGATTTATTCTGGTTTACAAAAGTTTACCGATATATCCTATCTATTCTGGCACTATTTTAATTAATCTACTAAAAAAATAGTGTGGTGTGAATTTTTAATCTTCTTTCTCAACTTGAAGCTTACATCAAGTAAGCTCTGAACTTCAGGATTGAGTGAAGAGCTTAATGTGTAGTTGTACAGTTAACTAATCATCACTATAAGACGAAAACATTTTTTCTTAGTTTACGAAATTTCGGAACCCATATCCGAATTTTTTCAAGATTTCTTGAACAAAGATTATAATCGTCAAAATGCCGCGTCAAAAAAAGTTTAAATTGGAATCGCGAAGGTTCCAGTATCTAGTTCTGCATCATTACTGGCAAAGTTCTATCCAGTCTCTGTTAGCAAAATAATTTATCTGCTGAAAGGATACAGTCGTCCTCTCCGATACTAACTACGCTAATTCTTGTTTTCCTCTTTTCTTGAAAAGAAAATTATGTTTCACAATTCAAAACAGCTCGGTCAAAATAATAACTATATGTTTTTTTAATAAAACAGATATGAACCGAAATCTATGTCTTTTAAGACTAGAATGACCGAAAACATTCTGTCTTGTCCAATGTCGTATATATACAACAAAAAAATTTCAAAGATTTGTGAAAAGCTTTGAAGAAGACATAATCGAACAATGATGATCCAAAATAGCTGGTTCTGTACATACGCTTAACGCATGTCAAATCTGTCTGTTTCCCGAAAATGTTATCCTTCTTGACCAAAATCTTTCGTGAATTGCATCAGTTTATCCAAATCTGCCTTATTTACTGTTGGTTTCGTGTTCATTAACGATCGCAGCATATCGCTCTGAATTTTAATGAAAGATTCGCAAAACAGAGCACAAAGAAACAGTCCTATATCTTATAAATTTAATAAACGAAATCATTCAACTCATTTTTACTTCTCGTCATCTCTCGATACCTCTTGAAAGGACGAAAAATTTGACAAGAACATACCATTGAGAGAACTGGTTCAGCTAACTTGTCAGCGGGTACATCTATGAAGGACATTGCCACAGCACCTGAATCACCAGGAGAGCAAGGAGTCAGCAAATCATGAACAATAACATTACAATTCGAAGGTGATGGCCCAGAAACGTGCTTGAAATGGGTAGCTGTTTGCACTTTACGAATCGGTTGCATCAGAGCTTCCCGCACAACAATCGAAATATCGTATCCAGAAAATCCTTCCGTTTTTTCTGCAAGAGTCTGCAAACAACAAAATAAAAATTAAAGAGCAACATGAAAATCAGGAATGATAAACAATTTCCCAATAGGAACCAGTTAAATTACGGTCTTACCTCACTAGCATTAATATATTTCTTTTCTTCTTCAAAAAATATAAATTTCACATAACTAAAAGCGCATTTCCTAGAAATGCACAAAAAATAAACCTAACTAGCACAAACCTTGAAGTCCTGTTCCGTTAATGAATGTGGTGTGTTCTTCCCGACATGCAATTTAAACATATCTTTCCTAGCATTTGCTTCTGGTAGTGGAATATAAATTCGTTTCTGGAAAGATAAAAATGTCAACTGCCAATTACTGGGCTTCTAATCTAAAGCGTGTTAAGCAGCAGATAAATCCTTGTGCAAATTATGATCTAATAATCTTTGCAGAACATATACACATATATTCCACTAGAAATGAAACTCATGAATGACCATGAATTGCATCCATATGACATGATTGAATTTAATCGTTTAAAAGAATCACCATCAGATCTCTAAACTCTTTAACCGCGAAGTGATTTTATGATTTATTGAAAACCTACGAAATTAACTGGCTTAACGCCTCAAAAGTATACGTTTCGGTGTGTACAACTACAGAAAGCATGAAATATAAAGCTTACAAATGAAATGCAACACATTTATCTCAAAAACACAACCTCAAATCGTCGTCGAATAGCAGCATCTAATACCCACGGGATATTAGTAGCACCAAGTACTAAGATGCCTTCCACATCATTACCAACTCCTTGCATCTGAACTAAAAATTCGGTTTTTATGCGTCGAGCCGATTCACTTTCAGTGTCAGAACGTGAAGAGCATAACGAATCAATCTCATCGATAAATATTATCGATGGTTTATGTTCCCGAGCCATCTCGAACAACTGCTTCACCAGTCTGGAAAAACCGTAGAGATGAATGCTGGACATAAGGTTTTCGGGATCGCTTCCGATATTCTTTTTATATGAGGACCCTACTTTATAATAGTTTATACTGCATTCTTATAGATTTTAACCCTTTTGACTCATGATTCATTTTAACGAAGTTTCGCTAGCAATTTATTCTAACAGCCCAAAAGTCACGCTAACTTCCAATTTCCATCATTTTTCAGCCGTTGATCACTTAATCATCCATGTAAGTTCGAAACTATTTCTAATTTTCTGAACGTCATATCTTCGTCATTGTGTCGATCTGGACCTACGAGCTGCTGATCCGTGCTCTTTAACCCACTGTGAAATAATGTGAAAGATGTATTTTGTGTCCACATATATTCAATTTTTTTATGTGTCAAAAACACAAACCTTTCTGACTCGCCTAGCCATTTTGACATTAGATCCGAAGATGACACTGAGAAAAATGTTGAATTGTTGGCTTCTGTAGCAACCGCTTTTGCGATATACGACTTGCCAGTTCCTGGAGGGCCGAAGAGCAAAATTCCACGCCATGGTTTTCTATTACCTAGAAATTGAAAATAAACAAAGACGAAAAAAACAAAAGAAATAGAAGTAAAAAAAGTAAAGGAAATGAAATTCCTATACAGTCAATAAACTTACTATCTAAAGAAAAGAAAACAAAATAAATCTCAAAAGAAATACATAAATAACAGTCTAAAGAAAATAGAACGAAATAAAAAAGAAACCTATAAGAAAGAGAAAAAATATATATATATAGATGTTTGCACAACTATCTATCAATTTTTGTCGGACAAAGTGAATATCTAATCCAAGGAAATAATACTAAATGTTGAAGTGAAACATTTAATGCAAATCGTCACAAATTTAATTTTCAGAAGGTACGATGGCGCGGTGCAAGACAATTAGTCCACAGAGTTCGTGAGTATGTAAAATCAATAATCCACAAAGGCTGTCCCCTCTGAGTCTAGCTAGTGTAAGCACACTGATTAGCGAGCAGCAGTATTAGTAGAAATCATATCAGAGAAAGCAGTAACGACAGCCTATCATGCTTATCCAGTGGTGAATAGCACCGATATAAATACGCACACATCAATACCCTCTCATCTGTTTTGCTATGTCGAAGTACACTCCTTGCAATATTGCCAAAATGATAACCGGCAAAGGTTCTAAATCTTAATTCTTTTCGTTTTATTCTTTCACGCAAGAAGTATAACACGAAATCCACTATAAAAATCTCTGGGAATGAATGGGTGATAAAAACATTGCTTTTTTCCTGGTCAATAGCTGGAATGATGTCCAGTAGTACAAATTAACCTCTATGATATATTTTGGTAACCTTATAACGAATTCCTGATCAATTTCTAATACAGATTGACCTATCACTACAAAACACATAGTCCTTCATTATTTAGTGTTTTATACAAATTAGTAACATAATGAAACTGTATATCTAATTGCATATATAGCACTGTTTTGATGTCTAATGAATTGCTCTTTTTTTTAATCTACAATACTTACTTCCCGCTTTGCAGTTATCATGTTACTGGAGCCTAAGTCTGGAGCGAATGTTATAAGCTGAATTCCGTAAAAAACTTATTCCCGTTTGGGGTAGAAAATTTCTATTAACCCATGAAGCTGTATCCACGTGAAGAATTTTAGCTTTATCTGAAAACATGATTAAACGATATGGCTTGCATTTTACTTCATTACTTTCCTAGAATATTTCCATTTCATAGTTTCGATTTTGAATTTCATGAACTTCCCTTCTGAATTGTAGCAACATTGAATACTATTCAGAGTCTCCTAAATTTCCTAAGTTACTTAAATCCATGTTGATTTAAGTTATAGCAACCTTTTCACAAAGGTTTTGTTTCGTATAGCTCTAACTCTTTATATGCATGAATTTTGCTTCGCCGAAGTAATCAAAAAAAAATTAAGAATACCTATAACATATCGAATTCTATTTAGAAAATGTGGAAATTTTAAAGAATAATCTCATCTACGTCACTAAAGATTATTCTGACTGAAATGTAGATCAGCTCGCTTTCCAAAAATCAGCAACGTAGCATTCCTCAAAATTCATAAGAAACCAAGTGTCGAAAAAAATCAGTGCACGAGTGTAGCACGACTATGGCGACGCTTTCAGCAACAACATCCAATCATTCTGAGGTGCTAATTACTGCAATTGAAATGGCTGCTGAACCACAACCTTTACTCGCTATTACATTTGCATGCATTAGTTTATTGGCCCTACTGGCCAACTGTACACTGCTGATATACATCATTTACAACAGACTATATCGTAATTTCATTTCATCCCACTTCATTGCCCACTTATGTATAACAAATGTGGTAGCCCTATGCCTCCTACTGCCAATGTTCATTTACAATGTGTGGACAGGAACCAACATTTGGTCCCACAGTAATGTGATGTGCCGAGTACAGGTAATCATTAGTCATACCGTTTGGTTTGGTCCTTATTTGCTTCGCGAAATTCTAGTCAGTCAAATACCAATGTTTCACTATTTAGAAAAAGAATAATATTTGTTTATATTCCAAAAAAAAAAACACTGCTTCAACAACACATACTTGATTTAACCTTGTTAGTTCAGGAATAATTACTTCCATGAGCAGAAAAGTTATTGCTTTCCATAAGGAAAAAAGCTACACTCTAACCATTTTAATAAAGTAAAATGCTTAAAACCTCAAACGATGTCATTTAAAGATCTTTTCAGTGAAATATAACAAACGATTTTCTAATTCCAACAAATTGGTTTTTAGTGTAAGACCTTCGATAGGAAATGAAAATATTCCGGCAGTATTAAACTTCTAGAAAAATTCCATGTTCTGTAGATGTGCAGGATAAATCAGGAACATTTTGAATCAATTTTTGAAGTTAAAAAATGTAATTTCAGGCCCTGCTGACTTGTGCTGCATGGACCGTGATACATTTCATGGCACTCTGCATAGCCGGCGTACATCTGCTTACTTTTGCACGAATACATTATGAACAGCTCTTTGGTTTGCCACCCAATATGTTATGCGTCCTCTCCTGGCTGCTGGCATTTGGTCTAGCGCTACCAACAATTACCAATGGACATATCATTATTTACGATCCATCATTCAGACACTGCATATGGGGAGACAGGTTTACTTAACTCCTTTATTCTAATATCCAAATTAATAGACAATAAGACAATTTGCATCTTTTAACTCAGTATAAGGCTTGAAAAAAGCGTCCAAAATACTTAAAGCGAAGACTTCACTGCTCTTACAAATTTTAAGGAAATTTTGAGAAGATTCAATGCATACCCCACAACCTATTTAACCAGAACATGCATTTCAGCGACAGCGGCCTTAAATTTTTAACATATCTTTTGATTCTGGGAGTATTTATACCTGCATCACTGGCTTCCTATGCTTACATCCGAGTGCTCGGCATACTGTATCACAGTCCGATTGTATTTCAAAGCATTGGCTTGTATAAAAGTCGTTTTCTGGTTTATTCATTTCTATTAAGGTCTGTTAAATTTTTGCCTGTTTTGTTCAGATTGAAATTTTGGTAGACCCACCACTAATTGATTTTCAAGTCACTACCAAAATCACGCTTACTCCTTAATAATCTCGTAATTTTAAAATGAATTTACTCGCGATGGGTCTTATATACTCTCTTTAAATGCATTTTAAAAATTAATCGTTGAAAAATGAAAAGTTTTAAAATCAAATAGCTTAGATTGACCAAACAAGTTAAAATCAAGAAAAATTTTTTCTAGTCCTTTCTACCAGCTACCATTCTACGCGATAACGATAGTGAAAGACTGGAGAAAACCGGATTCAACATATCCTGTTGTAGTGCTATTCCTAGCATTTATGCAGTGCTTCATATCTCCGGCTCTTTATGGAGCATCTCTATTTCTCATGAAAGAAGAAGATATGGCGTTAACAGCTCGAGCTCACAAAGCGCCCAACGCTCACCCTCTCACGCAACACTTATAATTTTGCCAGTGATTATATTAATACTACTGTGTCCAGTTCAAGTATATGTAGTTCCAGTAAATATTACCTATCTCAAGAACACTTAAATCAACCAATATTAAGCAACAATTACCGTAGCACTCATATTGAGAAATTAGTAACTTTTTTTGTAACTTTAAGGAAACTGACAGCCCGACGGATTTAAAACTTTTTAAGCAATCGAATGGCAGTGATAAAATAATGAAGTTGGTAATAACGAATCAATTTAACTTCAGAGCTATATCAGTTCTAAAAGCACACTAGTGAAAAATAATTTTAAAAGTCCTGCAGTTAGAAAAAGAAACAGTTCTGTTAAATCGATCTAATGAAAAAAATTCGAATTTAAAATAATTTTGGAGAGTTACAAGAAAAAGATTCCCAATAAAAGCAGTACAACATACGTCACTCCTATTAACTTGATGGACTTAAAAGTAAATCCTAAGAATCATGAATCGAGAAGATGTATGTAAAAACGGTTATCTTATTTTATATCTTTATTTCTACTAATCAACGCTAAACATCTTCGTTTGTAAATCTTCGAAAGAGTTTTATTAGCTTCATAAAATGCACAAACCTGTAAATAGTTGAGGGAATTTGATTGGTAATATGACTGCCTCTTTCAATGCCTCCTTAGCTCCCTCAAGACCAGCAATATCATCCCAGCTTACATTTGGTTTCTCCATAACAATGGCACCTGATAATCTTTCTTGTAATTTTTTGTTTTCGGTATCCTTCTCAGAATCTGAATCTGAACCTTTCGCACCAGAAGCATCATCTTTCACTGCTTTCTTTCGATCACCACCAGACTACAAAATTTTATGTGAAATTTTCTGAATCTATTCTAACCCTTCCATGAAATTTGATATGAGTATTTTGAAACACTGTAAGAACCACAAAGACTTAATGCTGTAAGAAGAGAGGGATGAGTTTCAGATGTTTCAAATAAATATCTATAAATTTTCTGAATAAATTTTCATAATAATCAAAAAGCACAGATCACCATAAACTCTGCAAAAAGTGTGAAACGAAACTTAGATGATCAGGATCAGTTACATTGAGTTTACTAACTGGTGCCAGAGCAATTCGGTAATTCTTTTGGCAAACGCTTACATCATTTCAAAAATACGACATAAGTTGGCGAAAATAATTTGTGCAAAATTTTAAATTACAAAACTAATATAAATTTTACAGTTCAACATTTTTTATATTAACTGAAAGATTCTTAAAATCATTATCAGGCAATTCCTCATAAATTTTCATTGCTGAACACAGAGTAGTAACAATCCGAATAAAGCAAATCATTTCATTCAAATCATGTCATGAAATCATTATAGAATTCTCGCTAATCAGTTCAACCTATCTTAACTACAAAACTGCAACAAATAGTAATTTCAAAGACGGTTTGGAAAAAATGAACCAAATTCGGGAATTTAAAATACCATCTTAACTTATATTTCCTCATTTCAATTTTTTTCATTATTGAGCAGCAGAAGACAAGTAGAAGGATAAACGATGAATTTAAACATTTAATCAGCTTCATCGTCAAAAGAATAACCTATTTCACAAAAATTAGCAAACTTGATTACTATACCTTTAGATATTCCTTCACTTTTTCAGCTCGATCTAAGTAAGAAGCACAACGTTGTCGAATTGTGTCCTTTTGTTTCTCACTTTGAGCTTCATCTAAATGCATTACATCAAAATCATAGAAAACAAGATATTTAACATATAATTCAAAATATAAATAAAAGTATAAAGCATGTGTCAAATGCATGCGGCTGTCGAAAAATTCGGTGGAGGGAATACGCTAACGTTAACAGTGTATTCCAAATACTTGCTTCTGAATTGAATGCTAAAGTACATTTAATTGCATGAAGAAAATAGTCGATCCCATGTTTATATAATCGTAACGCTTCTGGATAATTTTTTTTTTTGTCTTCCTCGGTTGCCTTTGTTACCAGTTCAATTGCTTTCTGCAATACAAAAACACAAAAATTTTGCTGCTAATTAGTATGTCGAAAATAAAATGGAAACTAATTTAAGATAATAGATATTTGAAGATAAAAACTGAAAAACGAATCCTTCACTTTACATGGAAAAAAAATAACGACGCTTACTTGCAGTGTGGATCCATTGCCTGACATTCTGCAAACAAAATGAAATGACTCATATATCATCCCATATAAATTTCATCAACACCAAATTTTAAGAAAAAAATATAGAGAAATTTATGTGTGAAGTTAAAGAGGAAAAACAAATTTAAGAAAGAGTCCTGCAATCAAAATCATCAAGCTTCCCATCACAGAAAAATGGAAAGTAAAAGACAGATGAAGCAAATGAACAACACGAGAAACTTTTTTTCCTCTCGCTGTATTTTTGTCGAGTGATTATTTTTATTCTTATAATCAAAATGATATCTTGGATCTATTTTCATAATATTTCATGATAAAAAAATGTCGGGAGAATCATCTATTTCAGCCCATTGTTAAAATAATCTACGACTTTTGATTCGAAAAAATAGTTTCTACAAATTGTCCGTACATATATATGAGAAAAACAGTAATCCCTTAGCCAGTAAGCAGGTAATTTTTCACATAAATAAAGACAAACTGAATTCTGTCGGACAGCTCAAATACCACGTGACCTTACTCCACAAAGCGAGGGTTGAACAATAAATTCTTTATTACCACTTGGAAGGCGACGAAAGATGACAGCTTGCAATTGACGTATCGTCGAAAGTACTACGAAATGGATAAAAAGGCAGGCCAGGTCCCGGGCATAATATACCGTAACCTATTTTTTACTAAGTAACAGTGCCTATACTCATTACCTATGAACTTCGTTTTCTGTTTTTCCGTTTGAAACTGCCATTCTAATAATTCAAAGCCTACAACGAAGAGAAACAAAGCTAAAGTCCAAAACAAAAAAATATAACAATAATCAACGAAAAATTAACAACCAGAAAAACGCAAGTCGAGGTCGGATAGTCGGGAAAAGTTCAGTACAAACCGTGTCTACATGGTTCGCTTTGTATCATTACAATCAAGTCTAAATGAAAATCATTATCCCTTCCAGTTTTTCGTTTCAAAAGTTGAGCAAAATGTCATGTGGTATTTTGTGTAACCGGTTATGATAGCTATAATAATTTTGGATAATAGCGCCAAAAGAAAAAGAGAAAAGAATGCTGTTGCAACATGGGAGTAAAACCGGATCAAAAGTCTTGACCTTACATGGATGCTTCATTTTTTACCACCGATTCTTTCCCGAAATAATCGATAATATGAAGGCTTTAGTGTAATTGACTGATTCATTCTATCATATATTTACTTCTTCGTCCCACTTCATTCATCCCCTACCATTCCAAATAGAATGATAAATGCTATGATCAATAAATATCAGAAAACCGTTACTGTCAGACTCTTCCTTTGCTTCCCTTAACTCTTTAAGCTGCATTTTACCGTTTGCTGCATCATGCTTTACCATTGCACATGGTGCACTGTACTTCATAATACGATTTACTGCATACCTTATCGTGATTACATTTTGGGCTATCTTTTCAAGCTATGCTTAAGACATATCATTACACGTGTTACGTACTTCTCTTTATCCAGAACCTGTGTCATTTTGACCATTTAGAAAAATAATATTTTTCTGTCTCTCTCCAGTGACAATACTGTTCGTCAGTAATCTAAATGACCTTCTGATAACAATCTAAATAATCAGGTCCTTTCTGCAACATATACTGCAGAAAGGATTTAAAGGAATTGGTAACATTTCTCACATTTCTGCTTGTACTCACTGCTTTCCTAAACATTAGGATTGGGCTTATCGGAGATTCTTGCATTTTGCTCTTTGATTCCAAATTATATTTCTAAAATGCGATGGCATCTTACACTTAATAGATTAGTCGTTCAAACCAGATGACTAATCTCCTAAGAGAAAAGTTTGTTGACCGTCTTAGGTGGAATAGGAATGAGGAAAAGTACTGTTGATATTTCAAGCGTACAAGGACGAGGTGACAGGAGAGGGTTTTAGAAATCTTGCAAGTTTGAGAATAAATAAAGCAACGAATGAAAGAAATAGAGAAGAACCGACTTGCTTCTTGTCTTTTTTCACTATCAATATGGAATGTGAATGTTTTGAGACTTTTTCAGGAATGTTCTCAACATGTTAAGAATTAGTTGAAATCAGATTCTTCCTTGAATAGAGATCAATCGAAGAGTATGAGTTGAGAAATTTCTAACCTGACGTGGTAAACAAGTTTGGCATATCACAACTTGAAGAAAAGTGTTCTCTAATTAATGCTATGGCATGTTAATAAAAGAATAGCACATTGGCAAGTTTAAATTAGCGCCGCGAAAGGCGGACTCTTATAGCAGTATTCTGATCAGACCATCTGGCCTGTATCGCGTCTCTCCTCAGCCAAGCTTGTCCCTCCTGACATCTATCTATCTCTTCCAAAACGCCAGCGATTACAATCACTATTAACACCGTCGCTGCAACGCTGCGGTAGCCGGAACGGCAATACACCTTCAATATGGAAAGGGAAGGATGGAAGCAGAAGATGAAAATAGTGTTGAAAGCGAAAGGAAAAACAGGAACAGAACATATTTCACTACTTCTGCATCTGTTATAGACTGTAAGAGTAGGAGATAGGGGTAGGGGGAACGTTTCCTGTCTAGCTTTGTTAACTTTACATCATCCAGTTTTTATCACTGCCATCCCTTCCTCTCTCATTCTGCTTGCTGACACTCTCTATGCACTCATCTCTCGGCTCCCTCTCTCTCTTTGGCACCACCTGCGGCAGCCCGTTTTCTACTTGCCAGGATAGCAGCTACCACTATTACTGCTGCTGCTTTTACTGCTACTGCTGCTATATTACCAGCGTCTCCTTCTGCTGCGCTTCTTGTAGACGGTATTGTGGGATACTTCCACCTCTTCCTCCGCTCCCTCCTCCACCCTCCCCCGTCATTACCGCCATTTTTGTTCCAATCTCGGTGTTGCTTCAAATATTTTTTTCAAATTCGTTCGCTCCAGTTACCGACAGGAAAAAATTTTTGTCCGGATTGGGAATCATACAAAAGACGACGTTTGTGTATCCCTCCTTTTCTTGCCTTTCACTCCTTGCTTTGTGTATTATTAGTATTCACCCTGCAGGAGTGATTGCTTCGAAAATCTTTGAAGGACGCGCCGCATTTGCATCCTTGGCGATACTGTCGGGATTTGCGACATTGACGCGTCATTGAGGACGCAACGCGATGCGACTGATGGGGTGCATGGTAGGACACTCCTCAGCAGTCGGTGATGAGGAACGCGAGCAACGGAAGGTTTGCTTTTATCAATTATACACATTAATCGTATTTGTTGTTGTTCAACGTCAATTGGTAGAGCAAATTGATCCAATTTTTGGACTATCCTTGCTTCACATGCTTTTCGACAGTCCTTTCATACCAGGCAACACTCTCTGTTGCATATCCGTACCACTCCACTTACGGTCAGCTGAGCTTTCTTTCACTTGTTGACAATTCGTCTAACAAGTTATTATGTAGCCATAAGGACCCCATTTGCTTTGATAACAGTGCAAGGCTTTTTTCTATTATTTGCCTTCATTTCCTGCCCTCATCACACAGTATCTCATTTGAAACTAATTGTCTGGTCGCTAGCTTACTCTTCATGGAACATCAAAACATAATATAACTTAAATCTTATCGATCTGCGTTTTACTTCACCTTCATAGTCCAGCTGCTGCCTATTTGATAATAAAATATTCTAGATTGTAGCATGCAGAGTGCTGCGGATAGAATGAAGTGCACTGTTTCTTTTTCGCTACAAATAATGTTTGTTTGAGGGCTAATTTTCCAATTGTTGGTATTCACTACCGGTCTTAACCTCAATTTCAACACTTTTATCTCTGGCTGTTTAAGTAGTTGATATTTTCATTGACAAACGGCATCTGATAATGACTTGAAATTATAGTTTTAAAAAATATACATAATTCTTTTTACGTTCATTTTCTTTTTTTATTTCTCTTTGCGTAGGTAAATATAACCACGATCACTCGATGCATTCTTTGGTGGTTAAATTCTTCAATATTTTAACGGATGCTAAGGGAGCTTAATTTTAGGAAACTAACTGCGTAATGCCCATATTTCTTACCCATCTGAGTGTAAAATCAGATGTGATATCACTGCCGTTGCACGATTGGTCATATCTCACAACATTTGTGACGTTGTAAGAAGTAGAGAATTTTTGGTTTGCCTCTGTAGGTTCTTGTATGCTGTAATTAATGAGGTGATCAGTAGTATCCAAGTTTTGTTTGAAATCTTTTGAAGTGCTAATCTTATTTGGTATTTTAATAAGCCTGTCGCATGTTCTGTCGTTCTGATTTCTTCTTATGCTCTCTACGATAATGAGGCTCTTATTCGTTAAGATAAAGATAAAGGAGTAAAACTGTAAAACCCACATCATGGAAAAGAATAGGAGCATTTTCGAAGCTGGTTCTTACACCAGTTCTAAAAACAACTGCTTATCATGTTGTATGCAATGATCAGAAATTATAATGAACTGAAAACAGCCCCAAAAGTGATTTATATTCAACAGATTTAAAGCTTTACAACATTCGTTCAGATAGATTTTTCCTGTTTATTTAAAGTTTTGATATTTTCAGGTTGAGATCTTGTCAACCGAAGTATGAGCTATAAGACTTTCATCGTCCAAACCTTATTTCATTCCTGGATGACTTGAAAATTTCGAGTTTTTTATTTTGATAGCTGAAAGATTCTGGGGAAAGACCACAGGCTTCACTTTTTTTGGAAGTGTTACATTACTTTTGTTTTAAAACTTTTGTATTTATCCTCTTGCTAAAGTAACTGTGCAATAAGGTGTGAAAAGTCCTGAAACTTACTGTCTTTGTTGATTCGTAATAACATTTTGTGTCATGGATTTCTAAAATCAAAGTATAGCTTTTCATCTTTTGTCCTTTGTCTTCCTATATCAATTTGCAAGTCCCATTCTTTTTCACTTTGCGCCCTATTATAATCATCATAAACCTAAGAAGTTTCTGTTAAACAACAAGGAAAAAAGAAGGTTGTTGAGGGATTCTCACATAATCTAAAAATAACACAGATTGAAGGGTTAGCTGCATCATATGTGGCAATTATCATTGGGATGTTCATGCTTGTATATGAGCATGTAATGCTGTATCTCTGATCATCAATTCATTATCATTAGGACTAAAATTATATGAGTGGGAATACATTTCCACTGACAGTTATGTGATTTTTCAATACAATTAAACGATCTTTGGGGTTGTGTCAGATGTGTAATAGTGAATGCGGGACTACCCTGCAGTGCTGCATATTTTGGAAAATGAAAAAGCCGCTAAAATGGACAGAGGACCTGTTCCTGTTACTAAAATTAGTTCAGATAGCTAGTGCTCCTTGATTGATTTTTACTCCTTACTATTAGTTCATGTTACTCTTCTCTTCGTTCAGTATTATATTTTTTCCTTTACTGTTCTTCTATTTTTCACAGTTTTTTCTTATTTTAAGGAAAAATCTTTTTTTTTATTCTCTTAATTTTCTGTTGAAAGCATGTCCAGATTAAAGAACATTTATACACGAAGCATTTGCTAATAAGGTAGAATAAAAATTTGAAAAATTTTCACAAGACTTGCTCTTATATAGATTAGAAATTTTTTAAGTTCATTTTTTTGCTACACATCAATTAGTAATAGAGGAAAATGACCACTAATTACTAAACGGAAGATTCGATCTCGTCTCAACCAAAAGTTTGTTTGGAAGAGTCAGTACGTTTATATATTCGTTTATGTTGAGTCAGTACATTTATGTTGACGTGGAATTATCTTTTTCTTTATTATGTTATAACAGTTTTGCAATTATTTTAGCTCTACTTAGCTAACCTAAGCGATTGAAACTTGATAGTAGAGTGAATTTTTGTGTAGAAATACTTGAATTTATTGTTTGATCAGATGCGCAATAAGGCCAGAATATTTACTGTTTTTGAGAACCGAACCTTCTGTTTTTCAATAAAATTTATTTGGAAATTTACTACCTGGATTTGTTGCTTCTTTTCATACATTGAAAGCTTTTAGATTGTATTGATTTATTATTCTTTTTTCTTCATAGATTATGATCTTTTCAGTCCATATCAGTGTTGACGATTAATTGTCTTCTTCTTGCAATTATCGATTCATTGCCTTCTTCGCGGTGCTCAAAAATTTGGTGCTGAACATTTTTATACAGAAGCAGTTTTAAATCCATTCCACAGAGAAATTAATCAGTGATTCATTTAAATTATTTTTAATGAATTCATATACATATATATAGCGGTGTTATGTTACGTTTATCCTAAGATTTGAAGAATTCGCTGTTATAACTATCTACATGGAATATATCTGATGGTGCTGCATCAGACTTGGGAGAGCATACTTATAGGCATACATTCTGATTGCCGGAATTTTTAAACTTCCTACATGCAGCACATTTACTTCGAATGATCGGCTCAGTGTCTCGCTACACCAGATAAGAGTGCATGTGTGTGAATATGGCTTAAAGTTTGTTCGTGTATGCTTACATTCGTACATGCAAGGTTAACGTACAAAAATCAAAATAGTAATAGCAAGTACGAGCATCATTTTTTAGGTCGATAATATAAAATTTGATAAGCCTGGCCATCCATCTTTCCATCGATTAATCTTTATGTAATACGTTTTGCGAAATGGACTAAGAAGTTTTAGTTTTTTATCCTGATGAACGTTTGATGGTTTCTAGCAGTCTGTCATTCGATGGCTCTCAGATAAATCTTGAGGGCAGTCAGCCAGAAGGGAGAGGAAAGCGAACAAAAAGGGAGACTTAATCGAACAGACCAAGAGAAATGAGAAAGCAACAGGAACAACAGGGACAGGGTATGCTATTTTTAACATAAAAATTAGTTCTTCTTGCGGACGTTCCGTTGCTATTTTTAGTGAGTAAACTAACAGCTGAACAAACACATACACACACACACATCATTTTAAAGTCCTTTTGATGATTGAAAAGGGTGTGCAGGAAAGCCAACATTTTTAATGCAGATTGAGGGAGGGTATCTTCGTGATTTTTTAGGGTAAAAGTTCAGTAGGAAAGCCAGATATAGTCCTTATATATATATATAGTGATGTTATATATAAATATATTTATCATCACTCACGTTTTAATGCTTTTACCGGTGCATCTCTTACTTTCTCTAGTTAGATACTTCTTTCCTAAAGAGAAGAAAAATGGAGTGAAGTGATTTTTCATGCAAGTTTTTTTCTTATTGAATTCAGTTGATGGAATTCATTTATTGTTTGAAATTGTGGTACTGGTTCATGATTTAAGTCTATTAATAGTCGTTTTTCTTCGATTTAAAGGTAATGATCACCTTTTTTGGCCAACAAAAGGATTTTGAAATTGATTGCGCGAGTATCGAAGATGACGAATTTTCAAATAATGTTATTATATGCGGCAATCTTTCAATGCAGGACATTTCAACTCCTTTCACTAAACAAGTAGAAGGGAAGAAATGTAAATTAAGGTGGAAGTAAAGGTTATAATGAAAGTATAATGTAGTGCTATAAATGCACCACTCGGAGCGGTATCACAAAAAACATTATTGATAATGGCGAAGTTATATTGAATTTAATGTTTTTTCATATATGTATTGTTCAATAATCATCAGTAAAGGTCTGAAATCACTCTAGATTAGGATCGATATAGCGGTTTTAGATTTAGAAAAAATTTTTATAGAAGTTATGATGCAGAAACTACCTTAGTCTACTTCAAATTTAAATGTTATTTGGGTGTGAACACCTTTACCACATTCTTTTTGAATGATTGAATATATCAGTAGAAATGAGCGCCATTATCATCATCATCATCATCATTACTCAGGTGTCTTATGATGCAGACTATAGTAGCTACATTCGCAGAGAATGATAAAACTCAGAAATCTTCCGCTAATGTAATTGGTCGCATGGATTCAGATTAAAAATAAATACACTTCTTTAATTTTAAATAGCTCTCTCTTTTCTTTTCCTAATTCTTTCTCCAAATCAGTTTGGCCTGCCTGTTGTTTATTTTCACACTACAGCTGCTAACAAAAAAGAACGCTCGAGCATTCTGGAATTCTGTAAATGTCCGACCGAAATAGCTGTCCAGTAATATTAGAACTTCATTAATAGTGTATTCAATTTTTGGTGTGCTTAGGGGGAACTTAATATATTTAATATA